>APFE030488885.1:190801-319690 GCA_000404065.3 Pinus taeda
ATTTCCAAAAGAGACTTTCTTTCCTTTTTCTAGAGCAGAATATGACTCAAGTTTTTCTTTATCACCTGTCATATGCTTCGAACATCCACTGTCAATGTACCATAGATTTTTCCTGTCCCTCTGCATAAAATGCTATCCCACATCTTTCTGTTTGTGGTTCCTTTATTCTCCATGTTTTGGTGCTTGAGGCTTATTCCTTTCTCTGCTGAAACCTGCTCCTGCATTCAGAGTCTTCATGACCAAAGTTATTGCAAATAGAACATTCAACTTCATTTTCAAGAACCGAAAAGTTGTTATAGGTCCCTTTTGTAATCCCGGTCATACTTCTTTGTTTTTGAGCTTCCCTAGTCATGATTGTTTTATATGCAACACATTGAGCTGCTTTGTGACCAAAGTTATGGCAATAAAAGCATTTTCCATTGAAGAAACTTCTGCGGTTATCGAATCTACCAGCCAATTGATTGTAATTTCTCTTGTCATATATTCTTGAACCAAATTGAGAAGATTTTACCTGTGGCTGGTTGTAGCTTTTGTTCACCCTTAAGATGGATTGCCCCTGATAGTTTCTGTTTGCAATTCGCCCCTGTTTTACCTGATGGTCTTCATTGTGCTTTTGCTCATTTCTTCTTGCTGCATCAAGATAACTTTTTGAGGTGGATGCTTGAGAAGTTTCTCCATTATAGCCCATACCTGTCTTGTTTAGAGGAGACCGCTGCACATTGATAATCTCATCCAAAGTTTCAGATCCTTTGACAAACTTAAGATTAATAGCTTTTGTTTTCTCAATCTCTTTTCTAAGACAAACAATTTCACCTTCTAATTTTTCAAGATGTCTTTCCTTTTCATCAATTTGAAATTGTAGAGTATCAATGATCATATTCTTCTCTTCTATACATCTCTTAAGTTTAGTAATTTCTTCATGAAAGTAATCAACATCTATAACATCCATATAATCATCATCTTCAAATGCCATTAACAATTTATATTCATTACCTCGTTCATCTTCATCACTGTTTGATAGACCATCACTGTTTCATGAGTGTAGTAGCTTTTCTTACTTGCACTCTGTTTCTTGTTCCATCTAGCAGGTTCCTTTCCTTTATCCTTATAAGGACATTTTGCAGCATAATGACCTACTCTCCCACAAGCAAAGCATTTAAAAGGCAACTTACCTCTGAACCTTCCAGAACCCCTTTGAAGATTTCTGACAAAGTTTGATTCTTCTTCCTCTTCTTCTGGGACGTGGCTTGCTTCATAATAATTTCCTTTGCCTGATGCCTTGAAAGCAGCTTCTCTTCTATCTGATGGACCTCCCTTTCTCATTTCACAAGAAGTTAGAATTCCATGTAGCTGAGACATGGTAAGAATTCGTAGATTTTCTTTTTCTTCTATTGCAGATACTTTAGATTCAAACTTGGGGGACAATGATCTTAGAACCTTTTCAACCACAATAGCCTCTTTTATTTCTTCAACCAAATTTTTCATACAATTAACAACTTCATCTACCCGAAGAAAATAGTTAGCCACACTTTCATCATTATACATCTTGAGAGTCTCATACTGAATCCTGAGAGTTTGAAGTTTGGCACGCTTTACCTGTTATCTCCTTCATAGCTCGTGACAATTTTGTCCCATATCTCTTTTGCGGATTTATAGTGCATTACCTTCATGAATTCTGATTGGGATATACATCCTAATAGGGTACTGACTGCTTTTGCATTTGTTTCATACTTCTTCTTCTCGTCTGCATCTGTAGGAGTAGTTGAAGGAAAAGCATAGCCTGTCTCTACGATGTTCCAAACTTTTGTACCAAGAGATTGAAGATAGGCAGTAACTCTTACCTTCCAATAATTGAAGTTTGTCCCATAAAAAACCGGTGGCCTGATAGATGCTTCCCTCTCGTAGTTGCTCATGATGAAAGATCTTCCTTCAAGCGATCAAGCTTCTTTAGAAGGACCTGCTCTGATACCAATTGTTGAAAATAATACTGAGAGGGGGGGTGAATCAGTATTATCTAGTCCTTTTAACAATTCTTCCTTATTTATATTTTGAATTATTTTTGCATATCAGTACCATAAAACAATGAGCATGAACAAGAAAAACAGACAGTCACATCAAAGAACACCAGATATAAGGTGGAAACCCAATGTGGGTGAAAACCACCTGCTGCAATATGTCTCTATCTTCTTTCAAATTAGAAACTCCTTTTACAATGGTCTTGTACTGGTGCAGTCCTTTACCAGTACGCAGGCTGTAACCTACAGAGAGCTACAACTCTCTCTCGTTTTCCAGTCTCTCCTGGAAGGAGCTACAACCCCCTACTTCTTTTCTTTCAAGGACCACTTTTCATAAATTTTCAAACTGGATCCATAAATATCAAATGATCATCAAGTACCAGTAAGTCACCCAGATAACCAGATCCACAATAACAGAAAACGAAACCCAGAACACCTTCTGCGACATCTCCTACGGTGCCTCCTGCGGCGTCTCCTGCAGCGCCTCCTGTGGTGTCTCTTGCGGCGCCTCCTACGAAACCTCCTGTGGTGCCTCCTGTGGCGTGGCATCTCCTGTGGCGCCTCCTGTGGCATCTCCTGCGGCGCCTCCTGCGGCGTCTCCTGTGGCGCCTCTTGCGGCGTCTCCTGCAGCGCCTTCTGTGGCGTCTCTTGTGGTACCTCCTGCGGCGCCTCCTGTGGCATCTCCTACGGCGCCTCTTGCGGCGTCTCCTGCGGCGTCTCCTGCAGCGCCTCCTGCGGCGTCTCCCACGGCGCCTCCGCACTTCCGCAGCTACAGCGCTCGAGAGATCACCCTTCACAGATTTTCTTTCCACTTCACTTTCATATAGATCGAGCTTTTGAAACAATAACCCAATATTTTAGATCTTAAGATATTCAACGCAAAAGCATACCCAATCCAAATGATCTCCTTTGCTTTATATAGGCAATCTCTTCCTCAAATCATGGACCAATACTATGGGCCAAAACCATAACAAACCAATACCATCAACTCAATACTAGGGATCAACACGTCTGTCGAGATGCCATGGTCCAAAAACCATAGGTTCAAATTCCAAGGACTAACTACCATGGACCAAACGTAAGTTTTCCCACATGAAATAAACTTTTCTCTGCATAAAATTCTGTGAACTTTTCTCCACATGAAATAAAATTCTATAAACTTTTCTCTGCATAAAATTTCGTGAACTTTTCTCCTGCGTACTTCTTAATTCTCATCATATTGAGAGCTATGCCATGGGTGTTTCCATCAAGTACAACATCTGTAACATATAACCATACCAGAAGCATAATGCCAACACATTAATGATCCCTGCATGCCAACATTGGTTGTATTGAGGGGCATATATAAATCTTGCATGCCAACATAATGCACGCTTAGTAAAAACACAAATATTAATAAATATATATAGTGAAATAATTTAACTAAATGCACAAAAATATTGATAAAGTTTTACCACTATAAGTACCTTAGATGTATTATAAGGTGTTATAGGGGTTGGAATGACTTTGGTGATTGCTTGCATTACACAAACATAAATTAGCATAATATAATAAGGAATATAAGATAATTGAACATATAAAAGACAATATTCAAGCTTACATCATGCATCATCATAGCAGTGTCTTTCCCTTGTGCATTTTTTAACACTTCCATATAAGTAGTGAATATCATTGAATCCCCCATAGTAGCATCAGTAACACCCATGGGTACATTCTTAAAAAAACACGTAATAAAACAAAAATAAGAAAACATTGATAAAAGAAGCCAATAAGAAAATAGAATCGGTAACACCAAATATATATTTCTTTCAAGTAAAACCTTAAACATTCAAATTACTTCATGTTCATTAAATTAAAAACTCATTACTTAACTTGTAAAGAAAAATTATATCGCGGTGAATCCTTACAACCATCTTAAAGTAAACATAGTGATTGAAAAATGTCATCCTCACAAGTAAAACATTAAACATTCAAATTGGTTAATGTTCATTACAATTGAAAACTCATATGTCGAGCTTGAAAGAAAAATTATATTGTAGTGAATCCTTAAAACTATCTTAAAGTATACATAGTGATCAAAAAATGTCATCGCCACATGAAATCTCGTCATCTGATGGCATATATACCCCATCATTAATAGACCCTAAATCCATAAATAAATTAATACCATCATTTTCATAGTCTTCATCACCTTCAACCACAAGTAAATTAAAATTAATGAATTCAACATCTTCATGGATTTGATGCCCATGTGTTTTCTCATGTACGTTAGAAACTTCAATAAACTTGTCTTGGTCTTCATCTTGGTGATATGCAACATTGACAATAAATTCTTCATCATATCCATCTTGGCCATCTATGTCTTCAGGGGGAACTTCTGCATCTTCAAGTAAATCATGGTCCTCTACATCTTGAAAAAATGTTACTCTTCATCCTCTTGGATCATAATCAATCACAAATGACCAACCAAGTTGTTATAAATTTGGAATGAGAAAATTTTGGTCACATTGACTTGGAAACACATAAGGTTCAAAAGTGGCTTCAAAACTAGATGTATTGATCATGTGGAATCCATTATTATGGAGCAAGATAGTTTTTTCTTCTCCCACTTCAATAACCTTGTACCATTCAACGCGAAAAATAACTTTCTTGAAAGACATAAAATCAAGCTCTATAATGTCCTCCAACACTCCATAGTAGTGAAGTGTTCTTGTGATTGGTTGTCTATCATTTGCATGTGAACAACATTCCACCTCAAATGATCCCGAAACTCCACAATCATAAGTTTTTCTCTTTTAATCAACTTTTCTAATGTGAAAATGATGACCAAAATTCCACATTCATTTGTAATATCTTACCTAAATTCATATAAATATCAACTAATTAGATTCAAGGATATGAAATCTAACAAAAAATTTATTAAATATATGCAATATATTAATATATATCACCTCCCCATTTATGGATCCTTTAATGAAATTCAATTGTTGTAGTGTTACTCTATTATTCCCTTTTGTTTCCTCGTGTTCAATATTGGACTTTAGCCAATTCCATGAGCATCTCTCTGGGAACTTTCTTTAATGGCTTGCAGGCAATCCTCGAGTAGTGTGTTCACCATGTCTATTATATATATGAGCCCATGCATTTTCATCTTCTAATTTCTTTTTTGAGCGTACTTCTCCATCCATTCCAACATAAAGTCAGAATTGTATGCAACATACAAATGTAATGCCTCCCACTCCTTCACATCTACAATGAGAAAGGGAATTTTTCAATGAATTAATAATTATTTAAAGCCATGTAATATAAAACCTAAGCTACAAATAACTCCTAACATGTTTTTATACCTTTTATCCTATTTCAAGTCCCTTCACCCTCTATTTTTTCTCCTTCAAATGATTGAGATTGGTTATAACTCCATAATCATGGAGCTTCAAGATGCAATTGAGGTAAGTACTCACTCAAATGAACCATGGCCTAGAAAACCAAGTACCCGTCAACTATGGACCCTTCTGGTCAAGCCTTTTTCCTCACAAATTGTTTTAATAACTTCATATATCTGTCCACGAGCCACATTGTTCGAATATGAATAGGACCACACTTTTCAATCTCTTCTACTAGTTGTACAAGGTAGTGCTCTTGAGAATTAAAGAAGCTTGGAAGGAAGCACATTTGAATATCACAAATCAAAAGTGAAACATTCCTCTTCCAATACTTCAAGTCATCCTGATGTATCTCTTTAGATGAGACCCACCTACAAGTATTAGAATAAAGACTTGTTATTTCTTGTAAACTAAAAGTAGAAACTCATATGAAGGCATAACCAATGATGTACTTCAAATGATAAGACTAATGGAAGAGTATGCATGATTGATTGAAAAACACCTCAAATATTTACATAATTTGTAAATAGTCAAAGTGACATTGTGGTCAAAAGTACTTGGTATTGCTACAGGCAACACATACTGCATTGACCATTAACAAATAACCATGTCCAAATATGCATGAACTGATTTTATCACTAGGATATACAATTTTATAATTAAGTTTCCAACAAATATAATATGTGACAATGTTACCTTTATCAAATTGTGCTAATCATGTGTTTTTAGGCCTAAGAACTTTGATCCATCTCTTGTGAATAATTTTTTTAATGTCACACCAAAGCCAAAATGAAATCTTATGCTTTTCATAGTAGAAATGATGTTTTCTTCCTCATTTGATGTAAATGTCCATGGAGCATGAACATATGAGTTGTCTTCGTGCAAACACATGTTTGGCATGATATTGGCAACTTGAAGGTCATTTCTTAACTTTATTTGTGCTTCAATGTTATTTCCATTTAGATGTTTCCACAAGCACTCTACCACATTTTTCCAGATGTGCATAGTATCAAATAGGTGGGCTATTGGAAAGCTCTCATAATATTCTAATTTGTAGAATATAGAGTCTTTTCATTCCTATGGGAAAGCTTATCCCTTCTTTTTTGTGGTACATCGCTTTCCACCTGGTAGGATTCATCTTTATTGGCTTCCTCATTCACACTTCCTTTCCATTGAACATATGTTTATCACACACTTGATACCGATGATTTTGTGGTAAGAAATGTCGATACTCATCATAGATAGTTTTATTGAGATCCCTTGACTGCCTATGCAACAATTTTGGCCCACATGATGGACAACCATGTTTCCCCTTTGTTTGTAGTCCTAAAATAAGATTGGAACCCATATTAAGTAAACGCTAAAATGAACATAATAATTATAAATGTAATTTAGATTATATTACCACAACAAATAGAGAGCCCTGGGGCATTATGAATTGTCCATATAAGAATCGCATGAAATAGGAAGTCTCTATCATTGATAGGTCTTGATACATCAAACATATTTACATCATCCCATAATTCACGAAGCCCATAAATGAGGGTCTCGATGTATACATCCATATCCTTTACCCGATATTTCCCTAAGTGAACAAAGAGTTATTTATTAGGATTAACTGAATTGAAATATTTTTATATAATCTTCAAGAAAGCATTGCATTCACATGTTCTAGTACCTGGTATGATAAGAGTTAACATTGCAGGTTCCTTTTTCATTACCATCCAAGGGGGGAGATTGTTGTTTATAATTAACACTGACCAAACAGAATGCATTGTTCTAAGATCTCCAAAAGGATTTACGCCATCCATTGCTAGAGAAAATCTTGCATTCCTTGGCTCATTTCTTAAATGTGGCCATTTTACCTCAATATCTTTCCCATATTTACTATCCACAACCATACGGATGACACCATCTTGGCTCCTCCCTTGTGCATTATGATCCATATATTTTGCCAACTCCTTGCATTTGAACATTCTCTCAAACCTTGGCTTTAGTGGAACGTGTTGTAATACTTTATAAGGAACCTTCTTGGATAATTGATCTTGATGATACCTATTTGTGTGACACTTTGGGACTTGTTGTAAATTTGAATTATTTCCATAGTACAATATATGGTCATTTGGACATGTATCATATGCCTTGTAATCCATTCCAATGTCTTTCATTATTGAAGATACTTCTCTATGAGAATGAGGCAACTTATTTTCCTTAGGAAGTATTTTGTTTTCCAAAAGTCTGCATAGTGCAACAAATGATTTTTATAAGTATACACAATATTCAAAACTTTTAAGACATGTAGAGCATTAATTTATAGGAATATCAATCCAACCTTAATATATCAGTAAAGAATGTGTTTGTCAGTCCATGTGTAACATTCAAGTTCAATGACAATGTAAGTGTCGCCAATATAAAAGATTCAGCATTTGCATAAAGAGGTGTCCTAGCCAAATGAGCTAGGGGTGAATGAACAACTTTTTCAAAAGATGTGTAGAATGCTTCAAAAAATTCATTGACACCAACCTCATTTATCTACGAAGTGGCTCCTTCCATAAATGTGTCTTCTCCTTCATCTTGAGAGTCGCTATTATCAATATCATCCATTGGATCTTCACGAATATTGGGAACAGAAGCAGCTTTTCATAAATAAAAAAAATCAAATCAAATGATCAATAATAATGTATTAAATAATGTGCATATTTAATTATTATAAGAATCATAACTTTTTACTTATAATGTACCTCTTCTATATAAACTCCATGGTCCAAAATATGGTTACCAACAAGCCTTCGCTTCTTTAGTTTCCTATTTTGGCGCATTTTGCAACAGCAATATATCATTTCATTGAAGTATTCATCTGTACCTGGAGTAGGTCTTGTTTCCTATTCATTTGAATATTCAGATGACGATGTGATATTTCCCTGAATGCACCATGTTTTTTAAATAATAAGACTGCAATTTTTAACTTGGGTATTACTTATTTTTCAAGATAACATGATGAAAGAATAAACCTAGGGAGTGAATCTATGAATATGTAGTTTTTCAGTGTATTTTTTGGCTCTTGGATCACTTGATTGTTTGTACTTTTTTTTTATTGTTTCAAGGTAGTGTTTAGTGCTTCTCTAGGAATTAGATATGAAAATAATTGAGAACTAGGTTCAAAATCCTGAACAAAACTCTACCAATGTGTTGACTGAGCATTGAAGATATGTCCAACGCTTTGAGGCAAGCTTATGAGAGTGTTCCAAAAAGCATTTAACTAGTCACAAAAAAACTTTTGAAGTATCCTTTCAAAACTCTACCAATGTGTTGACTGAGCATTGAAGATATGTCCAACGCTTTGAGGCAAGCTGATGAGAGTGTTCCAAAAAGCATTTAACTAGTCACAAAAAAACTTTTGAAGTATCCTTTTAAAGTTATTTCTAAAAATAAATCTAACCTCTAACTGAATCAACAACATAAATAATACAAATAAAAAAATCAACATAAATTCTTGGCCTGCCATTTTGTATGAAATAATGTAATAGAAATCTATGTAGAAAAGTTAGTGGATACTAGTTAGGATCATTACATAAATAAATGTTGACATATATTACAATGTGTAAAACCATAAAATTATTCTAAAATATGTTGGTTTAAACATTTATGCATGTAATACTAATTTCATTGAGGAGTTCTATGATTAAAATGCATATAGTGAATGTAGACCAATTCAAACTTTACAAGCACTAACGCACATGATGTAGTCTTACTAAATTTACTAACATATCTATAATATTTCTCAAAAACTTATATATATAAATATGTTATTTATTTTATATATATAAGAGCATCATCTTGAGTTGAGTGGTGGAGACCTAGCAAATCTGCCATTGCACTTCGAACAAAACATAAGTGTATTTGAAGACTCATTAATTACTATACAAAAATGTTATAACATGAGGGATTGCAGGGGGAATGACTTTCCTCCAATATACCATTGAATAAATATCCTTTTACATAAGTTTGATAGTTTTGATCTTTACCATATTAAAATGGATACCAATCGATTAGAGGATGAATAGTCTAGTATTGGATTTAACTTGGCACAATGAATGGTTGTGGAAGACCAAAATAAACTATCTGTATACCATATCCCATGATTGCACCACTTCAAGGGAGGACTATAGTTTCTTTAGCTGGAGTCATCCTTGTGGGAATTTTGGTGTGGCTAGCTGTCTTCTTGAGTAGCCTAGGTACATGATTGACTCTCCCTTTTAATCATGCTCTTGAATATGCCTTTCATGGAAAGGGATAGATGCTCCCTAGCTTTAAAAGAAAGGAGGGAATACTGAAGGCCCAGAAGATAGGGTAACACCTATCCCTCATCATTTATGATAACTGTAATTGAGTAGCCATGGATGTAACATCCATTGAGAAGTGTAGCTACCACTGTGACAACATATGGATCAGTACATCTTCATTCTATTGGAAATTATGATATGCTTTAGAAGAAGGGTTTACGTTTATTGTCAAAATCACCCCACCCCACTCAACCCAACCTAGCACAACCCACTATATATTCACGCTAGTGAAACCAACAAGGTTGCATATATGGTGCTTAGAATACAAGAAATGTTCCTAGAAACAAGCATCATTTTCTATATAAATTACTTAAATAAATTATCACTAGTTTATATTAAAATTTTAAATCAGCATTTGAAAAGCAATGCAAATTAAGCATATTAAGCATGCATGGAAACTACTAATCGGAGTCCAAGGAATTATTATGGTAGATGAAGCGATATGGTGTGTTGCCATAGAAGAGCACCAATATGCAATAAACAACCCTCACATATGCTGGGAAAACGAAAAGACATAAAATAATGAAGAGTACTAGTGGCACAGAGGGTATAAAATCCTAGAGTTTTGTTTGTGCTCACCAGTAAATGGTTGAAACCCATGTTTTTCGGATGTAAGATAGCCCTATAAATACTACCAGCCAGGGGAGGGAGAGTCACACTGATATAATGTTGAGAACATAGATAGAATATCTATAGTGATCTATTCATCAAACTATAATAGAATCATGTAGAAGCCCTTCAGATTTACCATGACATTTAACAAAACAACAATATTAATTGTAGCAAAATAGCATGGGAGCAGAAAATAGAGAATTGCAAAATAGAGAATTGTACTTGGGTAAATATGGCACTAGATCGAAATAATCAGTGAATATGTTGTCCAAATGAGTGTGCATGAATTTATTCATATCCTTCTAGGGTTGGGCACTATAACCCACTATATATTCACACTAGTGAAACCAACGAGTTTCCATATATGATGCTCAAAAAACAAGCAGTGTTCCTAACAAACAAGCATAATTTTCTATATAAATTATTTAATTAAATTATCATCAGTTTATATTAAACTGTGAAATCAACATTTGAAAAGCAATGCATATTAAGCATATTAAGCATGCATGGAAACTACTAATCGGAGTCCAAGGAATTATTATGGTAGATGAAGCGATATGGTGTGCTACTTTAGAAGAGCACCAATATGCAATAAAGAACCCTCAAAATATGATGGGAAAACGAAAAGACATAAAATAATGAAGCGTACTGGTGGCAAAGAGGGTATAAAAACCCATAATTATGTTTGTGCTCCCAAGTAAATGGTTGAAAACCATACTTTTCAGACCTAAGATAGCCATGTAAATACTACCAACTAGGGGAGGAAAAGTCACACTGATATAATGTTGAGAACATAGATAGAAGATCTATAGTGATCTATTCATCAAACTATAATAGAATCATGTAGAAACCCTTTAGATATACTATGACATTTAACAAAACAACAATATTAATTGTAGTAAAATAGCATGAGAGAACAAAATAGAGAATTGTACTTGGGTAAATATGGCTAATCAATGAATATGTTGTCCAAATGAGTGTGCATGAATTTATTCACATCCTTCTAGGGTTGGGCACTATAACCCACTATATATTCACACTAGTGAAACCAACAAGGTTCCATATATGGTGCTCAAAAAACAAGCAGTGTTCCTAACAAACAAGCATCATTTTCTATATAAATTATTTAAATAAATTATCACTTATTTATATTAAACTGTGAAATCAACATTTGAAAAGAAATGCATTAAGCATATTAAGCATGCATGGAAACTACTAATTAGAGTCCAACGGATTATTATGGTAGATGAAGTGATATGGTATGCTGCCATAGAAGAGCACCAATATGCCATAAAGAACCCTCAAATATGTTGGGAAAATGAAGAGACATGTAATAATGAAGAGTAATGGTGGTAGAGAGGGTATAAAAACCCAGAATTTTGTTTGTGCTTGCTAGAAAATGGTTGAAAACCTTATTTTTTGGACCTAAGACATCCCTGTAAATACTACCACCCGAGGGAGGAAGAGTCACACTGATATAATGTTGAGAACACAGATAGAAGTCCTATAGTGATCTATTCATCAAACTATAATAGAATTATGTAGAAACCCTTCAGATTTACTATGACATTTAACAAAACAACAATATTAATTGTAGCAAAATAGCATGACAGAGAAAAATAGAGAATTGTACTTGGGTAAATATGGCACTGGATCGAAATAGTCAATGAATATGTTGTCCAAATGAGTGTGCTTTAATTTATTCACATCCTTCTAGGGTTGGGCACTAGCGCCAAGAGGGATACTGGGCCAACCTAGTCATAAATAATAAAGTGGATAACTTTCCCATATGTAAGCAAATTAAAGCACTTAATACATCAGGTAGTGGTCACCATGTGGTCTTAAGTGGAGATTACCCATACTCTAACAATTAATCAATGCTCAAGCACAAATTTCATATCAGTGGAAATCTTGAATCATGAAGGCATTTAGTGCTATACACATCAACACTGGCTAGTGACAATCCATACAGATGAATAATGCATAGATTTGGCTAGAAGTTTTTTTCTCTCTAACCTTCGTGTTAGAAAAAAATCTGACTCAAATTCTCTTTCGGGTAAGAGATGAATTTTCTTTGGATTATATTAGAAAGGGCAATGCACTGTCTTAAATTGTTGTCACATAATGCAAAATAATCTCTTTAGAATATTGGGTTTATGTGTTGTCAACCATAGGGTTATAACATTTAAACTACTTTATATTATGGTGAAAGGTAATTTCCCTTGGTAGGTTTTAACAGGTAGTTGTTAGATTTGTTTATTATCTAGTCCCCTTATTTATCTAATGTGATAAAATTATGCCATACACTTACTTTTATTTAGTTTTTTGATACCAATCACTTTAACTTTAGAAGATGAACAGGCCAACATTGAAGTTAAATTGGAAAAAGGAATGATTGTGGAAGACCAAAATAATATATATGTATGCCATATCCCGTGATTGCACCCATTCAAGGGAGGATAGTCCCGATGAACCTCATTAAGAATAAATTAAGTTATGACAAACCACATAAAAATGCTTTTAATTCCAAGAAACAGAGTCTCGAGGATCATCAATTTTGGATGAAGGAGCTCACTAATTAGGAAACTAGATGGAAACACATGAGGTGTATGGAGAGGTATCATGACAAGTGGAGAAACAATGATAAAATATTAACTTCCTATATCAGGGTGGGACCTAATAGTAATGTTTCAGAAGAGGGAATACTAAAGGCCCTAAAGATAGAATAATGTGCATTTCTCAACTAACTTTTCTAATGTGTTCTTTTATGTCGTAAATTTAAAGGATCACATGTGAACATATAATAGACGTGGAGTACGTGGAAAAAATTGGAAATGGAACATGTAAAAAATATTAGTCTCTAGACCATTACATCTATGCGTAGCCCTAGGCCACTGTCAAAATTCTCTCTGTAATCCTCCCTCTTACATCCTTTTCTCCTTATACATTACTCAATACATCACTTATAAAGAAAATAAACCCATTAAGGTGTTTTAACTATAACAATCCTCAATGTTGAACTTGTTTATATGTTACTAACGTTAATTATAATGTGAACTATTAATATAAATGAAACTTTTGTTCGAGCACAATGTTTGATTACCAATGCTCCCTCTTATTAGACAAGAGCTCCAAAATCAAATTCCAATGAACTCCTTGTAATCTTGAAGAATGATGCCAGTAAAGTCTGCATGAGCTTGATAACTGACTCAACACCACTGATTCCCCTCATAAAAGAGATTTTGGACAATTTCTAGCTATCATGTAAAACAACTACTAAACAAGACCATTGATCTAGAATTGAATATTTGTTTCAATCACTTCAAAACTTCCATTGAAGACATTACCTTTGAGCTTATGCTTCGAGAATTAGCCAGCCATTGCCCAAATTAAACTTGCTACCCCCATGTCAGCACCAATATTCTCTTCCTGTGGTGACTTCCACAATATGGATTACACAATCATTTTGTGCATACACAAGTCAGTCTTCCTGGAATAAATGTTTCTAACAAAATCATAGTTTAAAGATTTTGAAGCAAATGGACATACTTGGTATGGATGAGAAATTAGTCAATCCACCTGCTCTTTATAGTACCACATTCATTTCTGAAGGAATTCTCAGCTATCATCTTTGTATTCCAAAAAATGTGGCATGAAAAATACCTTGATTCTGCACACTACCCTTTGATGATGGGCTATGTATATGGTATGACTAGGTCACCTTATTTTCAATTGTCAAATTTCATTCAAACACATGTGAATCATATTATTCCCTAAACTAGCATCTTAGTGGAAAAACTCAATCTACAGATGTTACCCTTGGGTAATGGATGGGAGTTATGATTGATAATTGAAAGAGTGTAAGAAAACCTTGATTATGAGTAAGCGATTGAATGCAATGGTATACTTCAACAAATAAGCAAGTGAATCCACAAATATAGCACATATGCAATATATAGGATCCAATGACTTAGTGATCTAATGCTTCAAGATAGATCTTTAAGAGAACAAGCATAAATTACATGATTGATTTAGATGCTTTATATGAATTAGAAACAAGTAGGTTAGATCTCAAATCTGATTTACTACACATGCAAAAGTGATTTCAAATTTGCAATATGTTGATTAACATCCCAAATTAATGTAAATCTTGAAGAAGTAATGTAACAATTTAGTGAACGTAACCTGCAATAGAAGCAACTTCAAGTTAAATGTAATCACAACAGATGTATAATATCCCTCTTGGTGAAAATGACCCTTATGGCACAATTTTGAAATGGGGTTTTCAATAAAGTATGATAGAGTAATATTTTACAATAACAATGCAATATTCATCAATCCATATAAAGTAATGAAAGATATTCAAACAGTCATATGTTCTTCAGCTGCGTCCTTAATCCTAATTATTGTCTTACTAGCCTTCAATGCCTTAATGAGGTGACCTTCAGCCCTCCTATCACCCTTGACAGTCTCTTGCCTAGTTCGTCCTCCTCTTTCGAGCACTTACTATATCTATGTGAGGGGTCACAACCTTTCGGTTGCATGAGGGAAGTGATCTACTATCTCAGGTAGTGATCTACTACAATTACAAACCTAGAAAGCCTTGTTGTCACAAAGGATGGATTTCCATCTTCCTTGCTACCTATAAACATTACTTCACTATCTCATTGCTACCACAATCAACTCCAAACCAGACCTTACTTTCCTCAAAACCCCAGACCATACCTCTAGATGATTTGCTGCCACATAAAAACCTTAGGGGTGATTCGTTGCCACAAACAATCCCTTAGAGGTGGTTCCTTGCCACAAATGATACCTTAGGGATGATTTGCTATCATCAACAATGCCTCAGAGGTATCTTGCTATCTTAGAATTGCTTCATAGACATATTGTTGCCACAGTTAAGCCTTAGATTTAATGTGCTGCTATAGATAATGCCTTAGAGATAGGCCAATGCCTCAGATAATGTCTCAAGGATGATTTTTTGCCCAGATAATGCCTCAAGATAGTTTGTTGCCACAATTAGTGTTTGTTCGATCATCTATATCACAACATTCAGAAGTTGGATTAAAGTGAGAGATTGTAGAAAATTAAATGAAAGTCTAGCTGGTTGACTCTCTGCAATTATGGATTGAAAATATTACACAACTAAGATCCATATTTAAAAGAGAATTAATCATGCCCAGCTCACTGAGCGAAATTAAGATTGGGAGTACTAGAGTTGCTTTAGCTAGAGTCATCCTTGTGGGTTTTTTGGTGTGTCTAGCTATCTTCTTGAGTAGCACAGGTACATTACTGACTTTTCCTTTTAATCATGCTCTTCAATATGCTTTTGATGGCAATCACTAGATGATCCATAGTTTTACAAAATAAGAGGCCATACTAAAGGCCCAGAAGACAGAGTAACACTTGTCCCTCAACATTTATGATATCTGTAACTGGGCATCCATGGATGTAGCATCCATCGAGAAGGGTAGCTGCCACTGTGAGAACATATGGATCACTTCATCTTCTTGCTATTGTAAATTATGAGATGCTTTAGACGGGATTACAATTATTATTAGAATCAATCCACCCCACGCAACCCAATGCAACCCAGCCCACTATATATTCAAACTAGTGAAACCAACAAGGTTTGATATATGGTGCAAGAAATGCATATTAAGCATATTAAGCATGCATGGAAACTACTGAATGGAATCCAAATAATTATTATGGTAGATGAAGTGGTATGGTATGCTACCTTAGAAGAGCACCAATATGCAATAAAGAACCCTGAAATATTCTTGGAAAACAAAAAGAAGTAAAATAATGTAAAGTACTAATGGAAGAGAGGGTATAAAAACCCAGAATTATGTTTAAGCCTCCCATATAGTTAACTACCCATGGAATAAGTGAATTCCAATGAATACCAATTCACTGAATGCCCATGAGCTATGGTTTCATCAATTCATAAGTAAATGTTGGTGTGGGATTAAACCAATCCACTCGTCAAGCCCTTGTGGACCATGCCGAGTTGTTTTACATAACATATGAAGGTTTCACAACCTCTATGGTAGGTTATTGTCATACATGGATGCATAGGTTACAAATTTATCTCATGACCTAACCCATAATGCCAATTTCATTCTTCATACTTCTCAAAGACCCAAGCTACAAATATCATGGCTTGGTATTATACCTATGTGTAGATTTGTGGAGATTTGAGATGTTCAGAAGAGAATCAATCATATTTCCGTAACACCCGTCTATAAGCTATTTCATGCTAACGAATTAGAGTCTAGTGCCAAACACGTGATCACATATCCAAGCAAAATATCATCCCAATGCATCTCCTAGAATGGTAGATATCAGGTGACACAATATGGCCATTTATTGCACAGAAGTTGAAATATATAACAATGAGCCAATTGGGCATGCACTTTCTTAAAAGGATGACCTCATTTCTCAAAACACACCCAAAGGAACTAGGATTGTTACAATGTTGTATGTTGGGTTAGGGCGCAACACTATCATGTTATAAGACACAATTGCATATAAAAGGTTATACTCCATTATTAATTTGAATTGTGATGCAAATTTACAACTAATGATTGAATTTTTTGCATTACAACACTAAAACGAAAATATAATTGAGTGAAGAAATTGGAAGCAACATCACAAGAAAAACCCAATATGGTATGATGTCCTGTTGAAGAAACCACCCATGTCAAATGTGAGGAATATCAAGAGAGGATGAATGTAGAAAAACCCCTAAATCTTGCAGAAATGGTGAGGATCCTAAAGTAGAAACACTCCTAAATCTTGTAGAAATAGTGAGGATCCTAAAAGAAATACTCTAAAGCTACATGATAGATAATGAAAGAATAAGCCAAGAGAGAGAAAGACAATTATAATTGAATGCATTGTCGCTAGAAAATCTATCTGAAATTCAGAAGAAATTGCAATAAAGACCTAATGATACCAATGATTAATTTCAAGGATAAAGATTCATTGAGAGGTTAAAAGACACATATTATCTACAAATAAAGTGAGGAAAATCACCCTCCATAAAAATACACCATGCTAAAAGGATAGATACATCAAGTAACAAAGCATTATTTAATTAGCCTAAGGTTGGGATAGTCAATTCATATGAGCTTCTTCAAAATACTTCCAAGAGTGAATTACATAAGAAAAACAAAACTAAGCATTATTGAACTATGTTTCATGTATATTTCAAAAAGGCTAGGCCACTCACCTTCTATGGTGAATGAAAAAATGTAAAAAGACAAATGTTTCATTATTGAGATTAAATAAATATGTTCTTGTTTATGAACATTAGAGGAATATGAATGCCATAGTGAAAATATTCCACATAACTAGAAGGGCTTCCATATAGTGGGAAGACACATTATAAAATGAATTTGTGAGAGGAATATCACTTGGAAGAAATTTTGTATAAGTTTTGGAATTACTATCACTATGTACCACATATTAGGGATGACAAAGTGAAAATTGAACATTTTCTCAGTGAACTATCTCAGTCCTACCAAGATCAGATAAAATTTGATGAGTTCAAGATTATAGATGATACAAAAAAAATTCCAAGTACTATTATCAATAATTTAGGAGTAAAAAATATTTGTAGAAGCCATGGAAGAAGAAATACAAAACTTCCTTGAAGGAGAATAGATTCAAATCACAATAATGCAAGACTTTAGGAAAGGGTCCCAAGATGAGTTTCTTAGCCAAGATAAAACTATAATAGAATCTGAATCACCCTATGCAAAGTTGATCTACACTTACATAAAGCTCAATGTAAAATGCATATTGCATTTTAATCACAATAGAAAGATATAAGTGTGAAAAAAATACTAGATAGCTACTTGCAAAACAAGAAACAAGAGAGAATAAAACCACTAAAAATTGACTAATGAATGAGAGGGACAATTCAAATATCTAATAAAATCTAATAATATGTTATTGATGAACATGAATGCAATATATAGACTCTGCTAGGGACCAATTAATTCAAATTAGGTTGGGGTTCCATGTGCATGCACTTAGTATAATTCAAAAGTACTTTTGCTAGTTGGAAAATATGTTAAATTATACTCAGAAACCAAAAATTAGAAAAATATTCTAAAAATGGAGTGAATGAAAATTAGTGGAGTTATAGATCATCTGTAACTAGATAATAACTCTCACATGCATAATACTAACTAGTTAAATTTTGTTAAACTCAAAAATAGGACTAAAATTCAACTAACAAGGGGAGGAGAGAGAAAAAATGACCACTAACTAATACAAAGTAGCCACTAAGTGCATACTCACTCTAGGAATTGCATGAGGTAGCATGAATTTATGGATTGGAATTACCCATTTCATCCTACAACTAATTTCAAGTCATTGCCACATGTAATCAACACTCAGTAAAAATAAAAAACCCTACAAAATAGAAAATTTTCGAAATGATATGGAATGTGTAGTATTTAATTAAAAGTGACAATATGCTTCAATAATAATATATGGAATAAGGTATAATTATGGCCAAATTATACGTCTTAATGAACTAGTGAGTGCAATGTACCACAACATCCCCTTGAATCGCAAGTAGGGAGTGTGCTAGTGGATGAGTAGTAGGGAGTATGCTAGGGAGTATATAAATTATTTAAATAAATTATCATTAGTTTATATTAAAATGTAAAATCAACATTTGAAAATAAATGTATATTAAGCATGCATTGAAACTACGAATTGGAGTCAAATGAATTATTATGGTAGATGAAGCGATATGGTGTGCTGCCTTAGAAGAGCACCAATATGCCATAAAAAACCCTTAAATATGTTGGGAAAATGAAAAGACATAAAATAATGGAGAGTACTGGTGGCAGAGAGGGTAGAAACACCCAAAATTATGTTTAACCCTCCAATATAGTTAACCACCCATGGAATAAGTGAATTCCAATGAATGCCATTGCAGTGAATTTCCATGACAGTGGGTCTCATCAATTCATGAGTAAATGTTGGTGTGGGATTAAACCAATCCACTCGTCAAGCCCTTGTGAACCATGCCTAGTTGTTTTACATAACATATGAAGGTTTCACAACATCTATGGTAGCTTATGGTCATACACAGATGCATCGGTTACAAATTTATCTGATGACCTAAACCATAATGCCAATTTCATGCCTCATACTTCTCAAAGACCTAAGATACAAATATCGTGGCTTGGTATTATACCTATGTGTAGATTTGTGGATATTTGAGATGTTCAGAGGAGAATCAATCATATTTCCATAACACCCCTCTAGAACCAGGGATTAAAATGCAACAATTTATATTGGGAAGTCTACCCATGAACCTAGGGATAATAAAGGGCACTAGATTAAGGAAACTTATATAGGAAACCCTAGAGCTAAGACCACTCCCTATACTATTGAGAAAGAAAATTTCCATATTATATGTGATTTTATCTTGCTGGTAAAAGCAAGTTGTGCATGATATGGACCTATTTCATGCTAAAGAGTTAGAGTCTAGTGCCAAACACATGATTAAATATCCAAGCAAAATATCATCCCAGTGCATCTCCTAGAATGGTAAATATCAAGTGATATAATGTGACCATTTATTACACTGAAGTTGAATTATATAGCAATGAGCCAATGGGATGTGCATTTTCATAAAAGTATGACCTCATTTTTCAAAACACACCCAAAGGAACTAGGATTGTTACAATGTTGTATGTTGGGTTAGGGTGCAACACTATCATGTTATAAGACACAATTGCATATAAAAGGTTATACTCCATTATTAATTTAAATTGTGATGATAATTTACAACTAATGATTGAATTTTTTGCATTACAACACTAAAAACAAAATATAATTGAGTGAAGAAAGTGGAAGCAACATCACAAGAAAAACCCAATATGGTATGATGTCCTGTTGAAGAAACCACCCATGTCAAATGTGAGGAATATCAAGAGAGGATGAATGTAGAAAAACCCCTAAATCTTGCAGACATGGTGAGGATCCTAAAGTAGAAACACTCCTAAATCTTGGAGAAATAGTGAGGATCCTAAAAGAAATACTCTAAAGCTACATGATAGATCATGAAAGGATAATCCAAGAGAGAGAGAGACAGTTAGAATTGAATGCATTGTTGCTAGAAAATCTATCTGAAATTTAGAGGCAATTGCAACAAAGACCTAATGATACCAATAATTATTTTCAAAGATTAACGATTCGTTGAGAGGTTAAAAAACACATATTATCTACAAATAAAATGAGGAAAATCACCTCCATAAAAAGACACAATGCTAAAAGGACAGATACATCTAGTAACAAATCATTATTTGATTCATCTAAGGTTGGGATAATCAATTCATATGAGCTTCTTGGAAATGTTTCCAAGAGTGAATTACATAAGAAAAATAAAAATAAGCATTCTTGAACAAAACTTCCTTAAAGGAGAATAGATTCCAATCACAATAATGTAAGACTTTAGGAAAGGGTACCAATATGAGTTTCTTAGCCAAGATAAAACTATAATAGAATGTGAATTACCCTATGCAAAGTGGATCTACACTTATATAAAGCTCGAAGTAAAATGCATATTGGATTTTAATCACAATAGAAAGATATAAGTGTGAAAAAAATACTAGATAGCTACTTGCAAAACAAGAAACAAGAGAGAATAAAACCACTAAGAAATTGACTAATGAATGAGAGAGACAAATAAAATTTCTAATAAAATCTAATAATATGTTATTGATGAACATCAATCCAATATATAGACTTTGCTAGGGACCAATTAATTCAAATTAGGTTGGGGTTCCATGTGCATACACTTAGTATATTTCAAAAGTACTTTCCCTAGCTGGAAAACACGTTAAATTATACTCACAAACCTAAATGTTCCATGAAAATAATCCCAATGCCTACAGCTATAACATGAAAATAATACCAATGCCTACAGCTATGCAAGGGAAATAATACCAATGGCCATAGCTATGCAAGGAAAATACATCAAATTGAAAGGAAAATACTTGTGGAAAATACACCATTTGCTGTCTTCCTTGAAACTTCTAGCTCAACTTCCAGCTCAACTTCCAGCTCCTTTGCAAAATAACAATGAAAGCCCCAGCATATAAAAACTAAAACAATTTGGAGCCAAAATGATTTTCGGCCTCTACACCAAAAAAATTTCAATGGTTTCAGTCGGCTTGTTTTCATTTTAAGCTAGCCTGTTTCCATTTTAAGATTGCCTAGCCCACTGTTTCTTGTTGTTTCCCACTCGGTCAGCACCCATGTCTCACACTTTTCCTAAGAATGAGGGTCTTAATATCTATCTCCCACCACCCACGAATAAACAAGTATGTGCTCTGCTACCTGAATGCTAGTAAGGGGTATAACCATTGGGCCTAATGCCCTTAATGCGGATCACAAAAACCCTAGTCTCGTGGCTCTCAAACCCTAAGCGACTCTCAAACTCTCATCTCATGGCTCTCAAACATTGGTGTTTGTCTCTCCATTTTTTCGAAAAACCATCCATTGCAATGGGGCAAATGAGGCCCTCCTTCTGTGCATAAATTATGATACTCCTGACACAGGCCACCACCATCCCCTGTGCATATTTACAGAACCCTAGAATATTGTAGAGAGGGAATTCATTCTGACACAGGCTTAACATCACTACACTCCAAGAGAATATTACGCACAATAAACATAAAAGATTTTTCAATGGTAGATCAATCTTCTATGTGTGAGAGAGCATTCCTTGTGCAAGCGGACAACTTGTTGAGTGTGGGGAATTGGTCATTGCTACCCCTAGAAGTTTTCTTGAGCCAACACCATTAGGCCATCAACATGGATGAATCTAGACTCTACATATTTAAACAAGGAGCTTAAAATTTCTTCCTCAGCCTTGTGAAAGAGGATAATTTGGGAGGAAGTGCAGCAAGCGCCAAAAGAATTATTTATAGTAGTTACCTCTGAAATACGTTCAGTCAAGTGTCAAGGCTACAGTAGAAGCAAAGGTGTTGGTTCATTACACTGTGGAGGAAGGTTTTGTTGATGAAGATGCAACACCATTTTCCTGTGGATTTGTATTGGAAAGCCATGGCAGGAATCAGGCAAAGAATGGATCAGTCCCACCAGGCCCACCGCTGGATTCCATTCCATCAATTCCTGCCAAAGAGCCCAATTTCTCATGCCATCTGGAGAATCCCTCTGGAACAAATCGAGGCCATTCTCTAGCCATCTCTTAACACAGCAGAAAGAAAGTGACATTGGTGTGCCACTGTCACCATCTTTGTCAATCAAAAATAGCTGCAAACATTTCTCCAGCTTCTCCGAGAGAAAATTCATCTGTTCCTTGAAACCCTCTCTGTTCTTGTATATACTTATGAATACAAGTTACAAATTTGATGAAATTTGTTCAGGAGTTCAGCCATGGGTGTTATCATAGTAAAACCACAGGTTAAATGCTTCTCTCACAGGAAACTCTCATAGGAATACCACACCTTCAACCTTCAATTGCTTTTCCAAGAGAAAATTCCCTTGTTCCTTGAAACCCTCTATGTTCCTTGAAATCCTCTTTGTTCCTTGTAATGTTCCCTGTTCCTGTAGATACTTATGAATACAAATTACAAATCTGCCAAAATTTGTTCAGGAGTTGAGACGTGGGTGCTCTCACAGTAAAACCATAGGATATAACCATACCTTCGACCATTAAATTTGTATCGTGCCCTGTTCAATTACAAATTATAGATTCAATATATACAAAATTACACACACACACACACACACACACACACATATATATATATATAGATATGTTCGGGAGTCCAGAGGTGGGTGCTCTCATAGTAAAACCGTAGGATGCCACCCCTTCGACCTTCAATTTAACTGAAATTTCTGAAACAGATGTGGGTGCTCTCACAGCAAAACCACAGGGTACCACACCTTCGACCTTCAATTTAACCGAAATTTCTGAAACACTCGATTTGTATATTTTCCATAATAACGGAAATATTTTTTTTTTACTTTATTAAAGATATATATTTATCAAATATAATTCATTGAAAGTTGATATTATCAAATATCAATTTTATATTTATCATCATTGCAAGTAGATGTCATTAAATATCAAATTTACATAATTTTTGAATTATTAAGTACATACTAAATTTAAAGTGGGTTTATCTATGAACAATTTTAATGATATAAAATTTAAATCAAAAAAATAGTTAATTTAGAAAAGAAAATTACAATTTTATATCCTATGATATGCTATTGATGGAGTATGAACTGATCATGTATGAATCAATTTTTATAATGCTTTGGAGCAGAGGTTCTTAAAAAAATTATTGGCAAATAATTATAAATTTAATACTTGAATTTCATGAAAATTTTTTGACAAATAATTATGAATTTAATACTTGAATATCATGAAACTTTGGTTAGGACAATATGATTAAATGTTATTTTGTTTTCTTTTCCTCATTTTCTCTATAAATATTGTAGGTATTTATTTGAAAGTATAAATGTAGATTATGTAGTAATTAGAGTTAATAATTTGGAATTATATGAAAAGGTTTATCGAACTTTTTAAATTCATAGATTCAATTACATACTATAATTTTTATTGTTTTCAAGTAATTAAGGTGTCAAAACCAATGAGTTATGTTCTTATCTATATGTATTGCAAAACTAAGTCAATACTACCTAATTTAACTAGCACTTATTTTCAAATAATCAAGGTATCAAAATGAATGAGTTATGATGATATCTATGTGAAGTGTAAAATTAAGAAAATACTACCCAATTTAGCTAGCACTATAAATATTATTCAAAGACACAATGATAAGCATTAAAATTTTGTTGAATACATCTAGTTACTTATGATGTCTTCACTGCTAAGTTTTGGTACAATTATATAGTATCAGATTGTGATGTAAATGTAGTTTAAATTAAAATTTTTAAATTACACCATCTATTACTATATCCACTAAACATAATACAATGACCACAAGGTACAACTACTCATACTAACATGACAAATAATTGAGCTACCACTATAACAAAGAGATTTTCACTGCCATGGACATAGATAAATTAGGGATTACCTTTTCACATGTTTAAAAAGATATATAGATATAGTTTCCCATTGTTACTTCTATCACACTACTTATGACAACTCTTACTTTAAGACAATCTCCCCTTAACAAGAAGGACATGATTATTGAAACAACTGAATTTAATAATATAAAAGAGAAACACGTTTATTATATTGGGACAAATATACTAACCTTGGATCTATCAAGGGAGGATTGGGGTCATATTACTATAAGTGAAAACCTCTTTTACAATGTGAACTTTTGAATAAATTTTTGCATCATATTTATCATCTCAGCACTTATAGATATATGTGAGTTCTCTCAAGAAATTTTATCTTAATTTATTTAAAACTAACATTAGACATTAAGTCACGCTGAATATTCACTTTCCAAGGTAGAGAATATGTCAACTTGGCAGTTACTTGCATTATAACTTAATATTAAATACTATTCTTATTTCTTCTATTAATATGAATGCTTCTAATATTTAATATATTGTTAAGTAGATTACCCATCGAATAATTAGTGAAGTATCTAATATTGGATGAGAGAGTTGTAAGGATGAAACATTGGCTACCACGGGTTAAATTTGGTGTTTGTATCATGTCAACGCAAAATTATATTTCACACCTCTCGAGGAATCAATCAAAATAATTTACACATACCAATCAAAGGCATTCAATAGATGGTTAAAGTAGTGGTTGGGAGGAGTTCATTGTCAGAAACATCCAAGGGTTTTCAAACTAAAGAAACAAGGGCATGTGATTGATTTATGGGCTAACATTTGAAAAATTTCTACGAGAAGAGGAGTTGGTGGGAGTCCTTATGGCAACGGTTTTAACCTCTTCCTTTATTTTAAAGTAGGCTTGAAATAAGTGATTATAGATATATGATACATATAATATGAAAACTACTCACAACATAACAATATTGAACATTTGCATGAGACATAACTTAATTTATTTTCAATATATTTTTGATTTAAAAACGGAAATATATGCTACCATGATGCAATACAATGATTCACCAACATTGGGCACGAAACAAATGAATTGGACCAGGGATGTTATGTACAATGACAATCATCCACGATAAACTATGATTATTAGCCACTCTAACAACCCTCATTTATGGTCACTCATTGAACATGCTCATGAAATTTGAGATCACTGGACATGGTTAACATGCTTTGTTTAACACAATCTAGTATGGCGTGAGGTTCTTGCCTACAATGCCAGCTTTCTAACACCCTTTACAACAACATTTCTTTACAAAAGGCATTTGACATTGCTTCGTAATTTTGCCTATGTATATGAGAAAGAAAATAAATGTTACTTCTCCCTTATCCAATATAATGATCTTAATTACAAATTGAACAATGTATCATGACATTGCCTTTCTCTCTTTGTTTGAACTTACTCAATTAGCATCTAGATACCTTGTGAGATAAAACTCAATGTATGTATTGTATTTGGTATTGTGTCAATTATTCATGTTTTATGTCTTAATATTGTGTTAATGGCCTTCCAATGCATGGTCAATCTTGAATTAAAATTTTGACATCGAAAATGCCAATTTTGCCATTTTGGCAATCAAAGGCACAGTACGAGGACAACATGTATCCATCTTGGAGGACAGTGGGGCAACACAAAATTTTATTGATGCACATTTGGTGGAGTGTAGAGGCATTCATAGATTGATATATATCCTGAACAACGTGGGCGAGAGAGGATGACCATTCTTCACCTCAGTTGTCTTCTTGATTGCTGGTTAGATATGTTGAGGATATGGTTGATGGGTCGATATTGAAGTCAAAATCCTTCCTTAACCCTTTAGCCAAAGAGATGTCTCCTCAAGTATCTACAATAATATCATATGAATAGTCATAATATTTAACTTGGAATTATGGCCCACCATGATCATCTAATGATTAATTGAAATAGCAGTAGACCCCAATTTAGGGATTGGGTGGATCATATGGTGGGACTATGCTAGTGGGAACCCTAAATAAATGACTTGAAACCCCTTTTATTTTCTACCTTGTTGTCATTCATCTCCCGAATTTCTTGTTGGATACAGAAGTCCTAAAAACATGACAAGGAAGATGAGAGGAAGTTGACAAGGACATTAGGTTGTTGTAGAACATCATAAAGTGCATCCATGTGGATGAACATGGAATGGGAATTAAGGTCATAAAGTCATAAAGGTCACAAAGGTGCATCAAAATATTTTTGGACTTTCCCAAAAGGAAATATATAATTCTTTTCGCCTCTAAAATAAAATATACATTTATTGTGGTGATAGTATCCACAAGATTCTTAGAACTAGTGGTATAGTGTTTGGCAATGAATTAACAACAAAGGAACCATAAGCAAGAAAAAGGGGAAAGTATCTAACAAATATGCTTAGAGTATGCATCAAAATCCCCATCCTTGAATGAAATGGTGGTTTACACAGGGCTCATGAGAGAATATGGGATGGAGGGTAGATTGCCATGCTCAGAAACTGAGAGAAGGGTTTTATCTACTAAAGGAATATGGGATGGAGGTTATGTCTAAGTTCAGGGAGGCTTTTAGCTTTTTTGACAAGGATGGAAGTGGATGTATCACAATAAAGGAGCTCAAGAAAATAATGCATTCTTTGGGTCGAAACCCCAATGCATATTAGAAGTGGTCCAAATGTTTTATATTCAATAATCTAGTCTCGAATACAATCAACCACAAAAGAGTAGTTATAATTTTCCTGTAAATGCAACATGTTAAATGCACCATTCCAAAATTATTTTTCTAACGAGAATCAATGAAATGGATGAGTCTAGCTAATCATCGCCTCCATACTTAGTAAAGAACAACTAGGCCCACTCTATCCTTTACTACACATTGTCCCATGCCAAGATGAAGCTGGAAATATACATTTACTGATATTCTTAAGCAGAGCAAAAATATGAAGCCAATATATAGAGATTCTCTAAAGGATTTCTCAAACTAGAGTCAACTTGCCTCTTAGGGAGAGCCACCTTTGTGCACATGATAAAAGTTTACAATGGATTTTCTCTATAAGTCAACTCCAATCCTTAATTCCATAACAATTAGTTGGAGCATAAATCTAAGATTTTCAAAATCTTCATCCAATGCAGTGGAGATAACACCAAAAATATGATAAATCTCTATTACCAATGCATCATCTGGGTAAGAAGAACTCATATGAGATTTATTATTATTCATAAGGAGTGTAGAGACTGATCAAAAGAGGTCAATCTACCAAATAGTAACACATCATTGACAAATATTAAAGGAGCAACTGTGACTTGTCTACCTACAAAATTACATTTAATCCATCTACCTCCACACCTGCAACCAAGATTTCTTCCCTTGTCAATTTTTTGACTAATTCTTCCACAATCCATTATTTTATCCTCAACGTCTTCTTCTCGCAAAAGTTGTCATATATACTTTGAAGTATGGATATTGTCTACTAACAAATATTTTGTAATTTGTCTCCACCATACTTGTAGAAATTATGGTGTAGAGTTGCAACTACTTATGAAGTTTTAATCAAAATTACAAGACACAAACCTACTTTATTTCTCTCTCAAATTTAATTCACAATTTAGAACAAAAATTTCATACATGCAATAACAAATAACAGACATGCACACATAATTTTTCCCGAGGAAATAAATATGCTAAAATACGAAATCTTTTCTTTCATTAATATGATGAATAGAAATGCATTGCAATTTATTTGCTCAACATAGCACAACTTGTAAGTGAATAACCTATCTCTCGTCTCACTGAGAAGCTATAACCTAGAATTAGTAAATTTCTACCTTTTTTTGAGCCCATATTTCCTTGAGAAATTCCTTGAGAAATTAGGCCCCTATTATTTAGGAATTTTTACAAAATGGATTGTGAAAATCCCAAGGTTGATCATGTGACTACATGAAACACCTGTACACTCAAGGCTAGTCACATTGCCTTGGAATCTCCACCATAGTTGGGTAACTCGAATTCTCCATGCACTAGCTATTTTGGGTTGATTGATCAATTAACTGGATGATCACTGAGTTTGACTAAAGTCCCAAGGCATAATTGGCCTTCTGTTGGCTTATAAGGGGTTGACCTAGGTTTTGAAGAATTATTTAGCCAAACAAATCCCACAACTACTAGCCCTTTCGGTAACAACCCGTGAAGCGCGGATTGAGGTCTCACCTGAGGTAGTAGGGAGGGTGATAGAACTAGGTTTCCGCATCCTGGGGATGTCTTGGATGTGGTTTGGGGCTCGTGCATTGTTCTGCAAACTTGTGCTACGCTAGATCTCCGCATATCGGAATACCCTTATCGTGTTTATTACAAATTGAATCACTTATTACTAGTTTGATCTAGTTAAAATGGTATTTAAGAAAAAATTTATTACTTTTGGTTACTTCACGCATCAAGATTAATCTAGTTCACATGTATTCAACCGTAGCAAATGCAGAAATCATAATAGTTCATTTATCATAAAAGAGTAAAGTTGCAACCAACACAGAATTCAGAAGAAACGTATCTTTATTATCAATCTTCAATAGTACATCGAAATCCACCCTGCGCACTCAGTTGCAGAGGTCCACGCACACAGTTGTGGACTTTGCAGGTCTCTACACACACAGCTACAAAGCCTCTAACTTCTACCCTACTCCCTTCACTCAAACTTACCACTGCTCATAGACTATTCACCCATTACATCATAGAACCAAAAATCTGAAACTGAACTCTCTTTCCATTACAGAGCCTCGCTCTATTTGTACTTTCCCTTGGCCCGGGATCCCACCATGGGCCGACTCTATTACTATTTCTTTACAATATTTTTGGGCGGACTACCCTTTGACTCAACCTCCTATAGCTTGCGCTCCACACTTTCTACAAAGTCTTTTACCGTAATATTACCCAAAATTATGGGCTTCACACCCCATACTCATTGGCAGGGCTTTCACTACACAACATCTTCCACTAGTATGGGCTCTGAAATGTTCCATGATAATTGGTTATCCTTGGGGCTTGGTTTTCAAGGAAAAGTCCAATGTTCACTCTATACTAACTATGATCATCAATAACAACTTGGTGAATGCTAGTAGTCAACGAGTAAACCAACCACAGAAGAATTTGAAACCGAATAGGTCAAAATGAAAATTAAGTATGTTGATGCAAGAGTTCAATAAGAACTTGAATTTGGTTACTCATGCCTACTAGGGAGATATTTCCATTAAAGGAAATCACAACACAAGAAACAACACAACAAAGTATAAGTGATCTGAATGATAATGTTACCGAATATGTAAGTGAAGGACTTGGAAATTTATAGTGATGATGGGAATGATAGATCTCGAACACAACATGATGATGTTGTTGGGGAGGGACATATCATTGTTGAGGGATGGATTTAGTTTCTAAAAGGGCCTCAACTCAATCTACCCAATTGGATGGATTGTTTATCTTAGATACATTGAGATTGGTTAAATTCATCTTATCACGTTCATGAGGGTAGGAGAGGGAGGCAAAATAGAGATGGGAAGCTTAACAATCATCCACAAGGACAAAATATGCCTGCATGTAAAGGTAAAGGGAATTCTAGGGGGTAATGTGATTCAAATAAAGGGTGAGTTATGCTTCGCTAAATGGAAATCATGAGACTGTGTTTAAGATTCACCATTCTAAAGCTACAAGAAGACTAGAGTGTAAGCACAAGAGAGAAGCTAAACATATTATGGGTTGTGAAGAGGGCCAAGAAGGCCCTTTCTGGTTCTTCCTCTTTTAGATTGGAGACAAAAGATTTAAGAGTGTTTATAAGGTAGCAGTAAAGATGAGATGGCTTGTCAAGCATATGCTGGTAGGGGTGTTGTTGGATTGTCATAGTGGAAAATTTGATCTAATGGATAAAATGAATGTCTACTGAAAAAGAAAATTTCATTGTTGAGGAGCAACTTGGGAGGGGTCGCTGATGGTTCCCTAAGCTAGGTCAAGTGCTTGCAATGGATTAAAGATCAACTTCTACTTCAAAGTCTCACGAGGAATATGATTGTGCAATAACTACACCTGAAAAATTGGAAGTCAAAGTCTACGACTCATTACAAAGAAGCGGTTCAAACTATCACCACTAAGTTTTGAATGGGATCTAAAATTTGACTTTCGCAAAGTTGAATGAAGTTGGAACCACTCTAAAACAACCCGAAACAATTAATGTTAATATTAAAAATTTAAGTAAAAGTTGACATTATCCTTATATTTCCTTTTCAAAAAGGAAAGATACGGAGAATGTCAACTTTTACTTTAACTTTAAAAATTAAATATTACCATTAATTACCAGGGTTAGGTTTTGTAGGGCCCTCAAGTTAAGAATTTTTTTTTTTCCTTTTAAGTTTCTTTTATTAAAAAATTATGATTTGGTGGCCATTAGCTATGTTGCACTACATTCTTCAGAATTGGTTAGTTTATTAGAGAACTAGTGACTTTGGTGTTTTAAGGCGAGTTCAATACAAGACCAACCTTAGCCAATGTGAACCACCAAACTAGACTAGTACAACTCTAGAACCATTGGGACCAACCAACTCCACTAGTTCTAAGCTAGTTCTAATAAGAGTTTGCCCTTCTAATCTTCCTATGAAGTTGTTTTGTTGGATCCTTTTAGGAATGGTGATTTGGAAAGTGCCATAAACTATCGAATTGTTGTGAGCACCTAAGATCATAAGCAGTTAAGCCTCGGAAAATAGAAATTTGCAAGGACCTAGTATAGACATCCAAAAACATATTGAGTGGGGATGTGCATGCAAGGAACTATTATAGACCTCCCAAGATACTTAGTGATGACGTGCATGACCAAAAGGCATAAAAAAAATTATCCACCCTCAAAAACCCTGCCCAAAACATTGAAGTGTAGTACAAAACAAATTGCTAGTAGGCTATTAATGCTACCAACAATCATTCCCTTTCCAATTTCACAAGAAGCTCCTACTCAAGCTACCTCCTCCACTATGGTTATAGCAAGTTGTTGCAACTATGTGAGCTACAAGAAATTAAAGTTCCCTTCGAATCTCCACCAATCTTAGGGAACTTGACTTCTCTTCATGCCCTGGCAACTATTTCAGGTTGATTGATCAGTTAACTAGATGATCACCGAGTTTGACTGAAGTCCCACTACTTAAATGACCTTCATCTAGTTCTTCCAAAATTTAGAACTAGTTTAACTGACAACAACCTAAGATAATCGACCTTTATTGCTACAAATTAGCAATCACATATGTAGAACTAAACTCTAACTCCTCCAACTCGAATTTATTGAGTAAACTAGATAACACAAGCCATGTCACACAAGTTAACATCATCCAAGTTGTCCTTTGATGTCGAAATTCGAATTTTTTCAATTTAATCAAGGAAAAATCAAATTGAGAATTTCTAGCCACATTTTTCAACACATAGTTCATTGGACTATATTACTTTCACTATGAACTTGGCATAGTTCACATGTTAAATTCATAAGGTTTTGGGCTAATGTCGTTCTATGTGTTGTGTATATAAATAGTAGGTGTCCATCTCTTGCTATTAGAAACAAGACTCCCTATAGAATGTGGCATGCCCACATTCCTTCAGTAAGGCATCTCAGGGTTTTTGGTTCCTCCTATTATGCCTTCATACCTAAGGAACAGATAAAAAATCTCAGTGAAAGGAGTCACAAATGTATCTTCTTTGGGTACTCATACGTCCAATGCATACCATCTCTATCATGAAGTGAATAAGAAATTTATAATATCTAGAGATGTGATCTTTCTTGACTCTTCCAAGACTGATAATGCTTTTGAGTGGCAGCTTAATCATTTGGATACATTCGAACATGCAAAGTATTTTCAAGAGTTTGATAGTGAGATTCGACATCTCATTCTCTTAGCTCTATAATTTCTAGGAAGATCCTTGAAGAAATCAAGTTGAAGGAAATTCCTTCCCGTGCTTTTTCAGGAAAGAGCTAAGAGACTACTGGCAGTAGGTAGCCAAAACTAATAAGCGGCGAGGGTACATGCAAGATACAAAGCAAGGATTAATGTTAAGGAGTAATGCAAAGGAGTGTACTGACTACATACATATCATCAAACATCTTTCATCCCACTTAGGATGCCTTGCATCACGCCTGGTTAGTCATAAGATCATGTTGGTCACAACCTCCGTAGCTTAAATAAACAAGTGGTAATACTCTTAATCTTCTAAGCTATGTAATAAACAAGTAAAAGGGAGCAAGACATGTAGAGGAAACACATGGAATGACTTTCAGTTCTTGCAACCATGAATGCCATTGAAGATGAAATGATATGATAATGATAAGCAAACTTTTAAGCTACATTAAGAGGTGTATTTCAAAAGATGTGCTTTGTTTTCCATACCTAGCCTCCAAAGGGTTATGCATTAGATGGAGTCTTCATGCGGTCCTAATATTCTATCATACCTTGGGTTTCTTGGTCTGCTTATTTTTCTCCTCAGCTCCTTGAGAGTCATCTATCATGTCATCTTTCTTCCTGGCCCGTGAGAGACATAATTGTGTAGTTTCAATAGCCAGTGACTGTTATGGGATGAGGCCCTAGGAGGACACATTTACACAGTTTTAGGATGCAAGGCGCTACTATGGGACGAGGCTTTGGGAAGACACATCTATGCAATTTCACGATGCAAGGTAGATTGGGTAGTCAAGGGACAAAACTACACAGTTTTTGGAGACAGTGGGTTCTGGCTGAGGGAAGGACACTGAAGGAAACCACTGCACATTCTTGAACAGTAAGGGAGGTTGGGATTTCTACACCTTGCATGGTTCAAACAAGCAATAGAAAAGCTTGAGGTTACATACGTAAAGTGCGTAGTTTAGGAAAGTTGGATGAGGCTAGGTTGCTAAGGAAACTTTGAAATTTAGCTAAGTGGGGGATCATCAGAACTTATGTGAATAGTGATAAAACTTGATTATGATCACACACTTGAAAACTTATCGATACAACATAGAGAATTCAGAACATATAACAGATACTTCACTTAATGCAACAACCTTTGTGGCAGCTTACGACAAGTGCAGCTCCGATTATAGGATTTGGGAGGATAAAGGCGACACTTGTGTAAGAGTGTGTGAAATGAGTGTTAAACATGTCTATGTGGTGAGGACAACCCACTCTCATAAATATTTCCCCTTGAAGAAAAACAAACCTCCCTTTGCATGACAAGTGATTACCCAAATGCCCAAAGATGACACATTCTCTATAAAGATAAAAGCATGAACGACTCTTAAGATAAAAAATGGGAGCTTGAGATCATCAACTTACCAATAAGTGACTAAGGAAAAATAGATTAGAATATCCATAGTAGGCTCTGAAATTTAGGTACAGGCCAAAATTTTGGAGGGTGTTGCAACCTCTACAACAGGGCCTTCACATTCTTGCTAGCTTCATTTTCAACTAGTGTCTTGAATTCTACGAACTCAGAGAATGTATCATCTTTATTCCACGTGAAGAAGATCCAGCACTTCCATGAGAAGTCATCAATAAAAGTGACAAAATATTTGTGTCTAATGGTGTAGGTTGTGGAGAAAGGTCCATAAACATCATAGTGGATCCTTTCTATGATTGCATGTGCTTTGTTTTCCTAATCATGGAATGTGGATTTTATGTACTTCTACAATGTACATCCTTTGCATATATCCTACTGCTTAAGTGCTCCTTTAGAGAGGCCAGTGGTTACTTATCCTATAATATTCAAGGTACCATGATATAAATGACCAAGTATTTTGTGCCAAAATTCATCGACATCGTGACCTTCACTTTCTCCACCTTAGTGCTTAATGTAGGATAGTTTTCCACATCTAGCTTATACAGGTTCTTCACATGAACCCCAAGCTGCTTCACCTTCCCCATGGCTATGTGTCTCAGGAACGGTTTTCCTTTGTTGAATATCACTTCACAACCATGGTAAACCAACCACTTGGTGAATGCCAGTAGACAAACCCCAAATCCTTTACCTTTACCTTTTTTTACTATTGCCTCATATTGAAATTTGGAAGACAAAATATTTATTTTCTCTTAAAAAAATGTCTTAAAGTCCCCCTCCATGTAGTATTGCTAAATGCAACAATAGAAAAGTTGTCTCTAATCGTATCAACATATACAAAAGGGATAGAAAAGGAATTGATGTCCCAGAAATCTTGAGAGTAAAACTTGTCGCATTCTTCTTAGTCAACTACCCCCACAAAACAAAGAGCCCAACAAATTGTTGTCTTTATATAAGATAACATGAATGGTAAGTAAAATAACAACCTCAGTATAGGCGCAAGACAGTAGTTGTCTATAAGCTGGCTGACTTAGGGTGCACTGTCACAGTGAATTTTGCAGTTGTTAGATAATATCATCTTAAATTGATATGTTTGTGTCTTAATTGTTAATTGTAATAAATAAGTTTGATCTAAAGTGGTCATTGTCTTAAATATAAAGTTTTTTCTTAAAATATTTTTGTCTCAAACTGCTTTTATCTTAAATATAAAGTTTTGTCCTAAAATAATTTTGTCTTAAATTGTTTTTGTCTTAAAAAAAAAATTGTCTTAAACTATTTTTGTCCTAAATATAAAGTTTTGTCTTTAAATTTTTGTCTCAAACAACTTTTGTCTTAAACATAAATTTTTGTCTCAAAATATTTTCGTCTTAAACTACTTTTGTCTTAAATATAAAGTTTTGTCTTAAAATATTTTTGTTTTAAAATATTTTTGTCTCAAACTATTTTTGTCTTAAAGTTTATATTTAAGAAAACTCAATTGATAAAAAATTTTAATATAAAATAACTAAAATAAAAACTCATTTTTTAAGACAAAAGATTTCTTTTGTCTTAAAAAAATGTCTTAAAAGTGACCTTGGTGTAGTAGTTAACCACTTTCTCTTAATAAAGATAGCATCATAGCCTTTATCCTCCAACATGGAAAGATATACCAAGTTATTCTTCAAACCAAGAAGATATATAACATCTCACAAGCTAAGAGGAGCACCTGACTCCCTCTGAAACGTAATTGTACCCAGCCAGACAACACTATACCTCCCGTCACCAACCATCTTGATATGCATCTAGAAATCCTTCTCCTCCAAGTCACTGAAGAACTCCTTATTACCATTCATGTGGAAATAAGCTCCATTGTCTAGGTACCATAAACTATCCATCATTGATGACACCATAGATGTGATGAGGGTAAAGTATAATTTGAATTGTGAGGCAAGAGACTCACTTGCCTCTCCTCCTGAGGACTTCTTCTTAGACTTTTTGAGAAGACAATTTGTAGCAAAGTATCATAGATCATGACAATGAAAGCGCTTGACTTTGAACATGTTTTTCTTCTTGCCTCCATGGCAAGAATCCGATTTAGAATGGGATTCCTTCCCCTTCCCTTTCTTTTCCTTACTCGTTAAGGCAAATTTTCCTCCACATGAGTCTTTGATGATGATCCCTCCATGGTGCTCCTCTAAATCTCTTCTCGTACCAAATCTAACCATAGACAGTTCCAATCTCACAGCTTCTCCCTCCCATTAACATAGTCTTCATAAATGACCAACTCTTGGAGAGTCCTAGAAGAGCTAGCCACACCATATCATCCCTAGAAATAGTAATTCCAATAATTCCAAGCTCATCATGATAGTGAGTGAACTTAGTCAAGTCTTTTGGAATTGAATCACCCTTCTCCATCTCGATCTCTTAAAGGTTGTCCTTGAGTGCCAGCATCCTACAGTTACTTCTATTCTGAAATAGCTCCATCAATGCCTTCCACATAGCATACAAAGTTTCCTTGCCATGGAGACTCGAGACAATGTGGTCTTGAGCTCCCTCAAGAATTATCTACCTTGCCCTTACCACATACTTTCTCCATTTGATTAGATCATTAGCATCATATGTTGGGGGCTTAGGAATGTCTTGATCAATAAATTTCTTGAGGCCATTTTCCTCGAGGACTGATTCCATCATATCCTCCCAAGCTATGTAATTTGAGATTCCTTCCAAGTCATACTAAAGTCTCAAACCATAGAAATTCATTTGCTAACTATGAAGTATGAATTGTCAATCAGAATTTCACCTCCACAACAAAAGTCGAAATCCCCTCTTCTATACTCTCTTTAGCTTTGATACCATGTAGATTTTTCTGTTGATTAACCAAATCATGTAATTTTCTAAAACACAAGACAAGAATATACTCTACTTTCAATAGCAGAAACTAGTAATGATCGATGAAAACAATAATCAGCAAGAGGGAAAATATAAATCACACATAACACAATATTTCTGTAAGGAAACAAATTGCTCAAAACTGAGACTATCTATCTTGCATTAATCAGAAATCCAAGAAGAAAATACAATGTTTTTTATCACTAGAAAAAGTCTTGCACAACTATAATTATCTCTCTCCTTCACAAGCCTTCTCTAGCCAACACATAACCAATTATGCTTCGTACCAAGCCCCTATTTCCTCTCACAATTCCTAAGCAGATCAACCCATATTTAATTGGGAAATCCTTCTTCAAAAACTGTGCAATCCAAACTTCGGTCCATAACTGATTGCATGCATGATTTGTGCAACTCTGAAAATCATACGATTGATGGTACATTGTCCCGACACTTTAGTCTCAACTGGATCTTCCTTTGAACTAACATGCATGAATTATTTGTGAGTGAATCTTTAGTTAACTGGTGTGGCACTGAGGATTCAGTCGCGCACTGACTCACTACTAAGCCTCTACTAATTCCTCAAATAGTTAGAAATACTATAACTAACTATAACTTATTTTAACTGAGTTATCTAATTACAACTCCAAAGAACTCAACCTAGACACCTAAAATTTATGGATCACACATACATGACTCTCGATAGACTTCCAACTCGAAATTCCTAAGTCAATTAAGTAAATTTAACTTAATTAACTATTTACAAGTTGCTATGAGAATAGAATTTGATTTTAATTCACAATTTGATTCAAGGACAAATTAAATTAGAATTTCTTCTTGTTATTTTTAACATCTTGTGATTAATATAGTTTTTTTAAATCCATAATAGATTTTTTGTTATCATAAATATTATAATGATGTTTAATAATTATATTCATAATGATATTATGTAATAAAAAATTATTATAACAATATTTATTATTAAACATTTTAAAGTATGACTTCTAAATAATATTAATATACTTAATAATAATATTAAAATAACATCTTATTAATCTTACAATGGTTAAGGGTTTTTCTTTCCTCCTAATAATTTTAGGATGCATTTGCAATATTGATGCCATGATTTTTAAACACTTTTAGATTTTCAATGTTACATTTCATTCATTTAAACAAAGTGTTTGGCTAAAAAGTGGATAAACACAAGATGCAAATAAACACAGGTACAAGGAGTTGTTACTGCTCACCATTATTCATGTTTTCTTCTACACTTTAATAAGCACTAGTAAAATTCTTCTACTTTTGATCATGATTCATATTTTCTTCTACACTTTAATAAGAACGAGTAAATTTGTAAATGTGAAAACTTTTTATTGGTTACTACCCACCAAAATTTATGCCACGCTTTACCCCATAATAAAAAAATTAATTTTGGAGTTCCATATATCAATTTCCATTTTTTCTAAGATGTTATTAACCATTAATTAGTTAAAATGTAACCTAGTTATTTTATAATATTTAAATTACTTCTATGATAAATATTATTAATTAACATGTTTAAAATGAATAAATATTAACACATAACATGATTAAAATTTTATTAGTAGAATTAAATTACTTTATTCCTAAACAAATATAATGAATTAAACTCATTAATAATGATATTGGAACAAACAAAGAATTTATGGATATAATAGTGTGAAATTGTTTTCAACCATCTTTTCATGGAAAAAATTGATTGAGCACCCTTAAGAACCCTAAATTACCCAAAATCCAAAATCTTGAGAGCTGTAACCCATACTTTCAAGAATATGTACCCTAAATGTCTATTATTTTATGAGTGAAATTGTGGCTGGTTTAGACTACATTATCAATAATTAAGTGAAAATCAATTCAAACTCTAAAATTTTGTTTAATTATTAAGTGAAAATCAATTCAAACTATAAAATTTTGTTTAATATAAATTAAAAATAGTTAGACAACGATCGAAACCATTCTGGGCTAAAAACACGTAACATGACGGGAGTTGAATCTTTGTGGTTCTCAGACCATGAGAACTTGGTGCACCACAATTTTTCAGAGGGAGAGAGCGACGATGTAAACATGGTCCAAAAGGTAGCGCTCTGTATTTCTGATGTTGAGGATAGATCTATAGAATCATCTCACACTATAGATTTTCCATATCACTTGATATGGCGATGGCGGGCTAAACCAAATTGAATCAATTCCGGATTAGCCATAGTTTTGGATCTTCTTTCACACGCATAGATTTTATTTCTCCTCCACTTTCTAATCCACTGGTTCAGATAGATCTGATTTGAAAGAAGAAAGGCTTATGCATAGAAAAAGAGAAGACATTCCAGATCTTCATCAAAATCTTGGAGGCTAGATCTATTCTAATATGCGCATTTCATATGGCATTATGGAAAATGTTAAACGTGATATTGAGCAGCGAGAAGGAATCCCTACAACCAACCAAAACATTATCTCATGAAGGCAGCTCCTTGAGCGTTAGAGGGTCGTCAAAGAATATAACATCACTAAAGGGCCCACTTTATCTTTGATGTCTAGACAGCTTGGTGGATCAGGACCAGAGTATTGTGTCTACTACAATGAAGCTGTCAACATGCATGCAAATGTGAAGCCTACTACTCCTACAGGGATACTTCCTGGGCATTTTAACATGGAAAGGATGGAGGAAAATCGAGAGATCGAGATCTGGAATTTTCAGTTAGATAATATGTTTTTGATATTTTTATGAAGACATGGTTATTTGTCATTTTAACGGTTTCTGGCTTAAACCGGAGGATCTATACCAATGTATATAAACAAATTGTACTACATAATGTGATATTTAGTTATGTTAAAAGGGATTATTTATTCTACACAGTTCTTCAAAAGAAGATTATCATAATTTTTTAAGGAAGGACCATGGTTTTGGGAAGAGTTGGTTTATTCATCACTCCTTGGTTCCCATAATTTGATTCATTAGTAATGAAAATAGAAAAAAAATGCATGTGTGGGTTCAAATGCTTAATCCCCCACTTCCCTTTTGGCACCATTAGTTTTTGAAAATATTGGGAACACTTTGGAACATTTCATCAACATAGACAGTAAGAGAATACAATATGGATTTTCACATACACATGCATTTGTGTAGATATTGACCTCAACAACGACTTCCTAGATAGTATTTAGTTTAGCAATGGAGGATCTCTTTTGGCATAGAGTTTAGATTAACTTAGTCATCTAAAGATAGTTTTTCTTTGACCAAAATACCAACAAATAAGAAGAAAGACAACCAAACAAATCGAATCACTACAAAACTTATGAGCTTTCTCCTACTCACTAAAAAATAGAGAAACAAAAAATCCTCCATCTATATAAAAACATAAAACTAATGAAATAAAAACATAAAACTAATGAAATAACAATTCCAATATATCGTTATTCAAAATCAACAAAACTCAAGCACACAGAACACAGAACTCAACACTAACCAAAAAAAATGGTAAGCACACAAACTCTCAAAGAAATCGAAATAAAAGGAACAAATAATGAAAAGATTTCCAGAACTAAAAGACTTCATGTATGTGACAGATTTGAATTAGAAAAGGAGATCACCCAAGGAGAGAGGAACACATAATGAAGAGATTCCGAGAACTAAAAGACTTCATGTATCTGATAGAAAAGGAGATCATCCGTGTTGTGGGGAATTCTGATTTAGCCATCATCCAACGTATCAACGTGCCACAGGAATACGGAAAGATATTAAAAAAAAAGGTAAGAAAGGGAAAATAGAAGACTACTATAACTATTTTTTGATATTTTATGGTGGGATCTATTAAGGTTTTTTTTTTTAAGAATTTGCATTTTGTAACATGCAATTTTTTTCTATTAATGAAAGAATTATTTTTCTTCGCTGAAAAAAATATTTAGACATTTAAAAAAAATATAAAATCATTTAATTGTTATAAAGGTTTTTTAAAAATTAAAAACTACTCATATATATATTATTATATATTTATTATTTATTGTAAAATTTGGTTTATTAAATGAAATGAATTTTAGTAAATAAATTAAATTATAATTAATTTAGTTAATATTAACAAAAAATTAGTAAAAAATTATTAATAACAAATTAAAATAATTATCTATTTACACATTTTAATTATCTATTTACACAACAAATAATTAAGTAAATAAAACAATTTTTTTTAATATTTCTATTTTTAAGGAATATATTCAATCTATCTGTCACATATATCTGGCAAAAGTAATTATCCTAGAGTGTCACAATATAGAATTACAATTAATATATTACCTCAATATACTAATTAGTAAATCTAAGTTGATTGGATTTTAAATCTTAACACTCTAATTTAGTACTTTTATTTAATATATCAATATTTAGTAATAGTATCATAGTAATTATAATAACATTATAATTATAGTTATAATTACAACACTATTTATTATAATATAATTATATTAATACGACAATTAATATAACAATTTAATTATCATCTCTATTTAGAAATATAATATTATATTAATATTAATATAATATAAAGTCATTATTGTGCCAAGATGTTTTCTCTCTCCAATATGGTGAAGTCAAATTACATAAAAGTAAAAATAAAATAACAATAAGTAAACAAATAGATCAAAAGATTTATGTAATGTAAATTAAGTATTTATGAATTAAAACAAAAAAAATAAAAGTTGAAATAATAAAATAGAAACAACTTTCTAAAAGTAAAATAAAAATAGAAATTACCCATGATATTTATGTGGACTATAATGTGTTTAAAGGGGGAATTAAACTAGCCTTGAAAGCAATCAAATCTCTTCATATGCAAACTACTTTTAAGAAAAAAAGAGATTTGATACCTATCCACACATGATAGATACTGAATAAAAATGGATCTAGACTCGTTAGTAATAATTCCAATATAACTTATTAATAATATTGAATAACACTATGTATATAACAAAGTATTAATATTATAATATTTCATATTACTAAATTTTTTAATAGTAATAATTATTATAATAACAACATTATAACATATCAAGTGGTCAACCGTCATTATTGATCACGATGATCCAAGTAAACGTGGTCGACTATATTAGGCCATAATCAACCTCCTTAAGTCGATAAAAGTCTACCATAAGTCGATAAAAGTCTACCATACTCAACATAGTAGAGTAGAGCCAAAATTAGTGCAACTTAAGTGGGCTTAAAAACATATATTTCTTACTTAAAAAAAATCAGAAATCAAATTAAAAAATGCTAAAATATATACACCTTTTAAATACTTTAACATAGTTAAATAAAGACTATTATATACATGTTAACCAATATCAAACTTTCACAACTATAATTAATTATAATAAACTTTCACAATTATAGTTAACTATAAAATTCATTCCTAATAAATAAAAACAAGCATTTTCCACCTGATTCACCCAAATATTCTAAACCAATACTTATGATTTAATTTAAAAAAAAATAAAAAAAAATCAGTGAATTAACTTAGGATTATAATAAAAAATATAGAATGTTAGTGAAAATAGTCAGCAAGCTAAATCAATCATGTTATAACATAATTGACTATAATTAATATTGGAAATAATAATCCGTCATAATCAACCATAATTAACTACAACTATTTTTCACATTTTAATAGTAAACCATTAAAACCAGCTCCAATGAAATTTACTTGAATATAATCAACAAAGTAAAATATAATATGATATATATGAAAGTTCCTCGAACAAATTGCAGCAGTCACATTTTATGCCTCGCTTAATTTACAACGAAGAGGGATGTACGTAGACAAATACTGTTATTATTATTTATTATAAAGAAAGTGGATAATGCGTCAAGCGAAGTGAAGTGATTGCATGAACGCAACACAGATATGTGGGCTCTGATGTCTACGAGGGAGGTGTTAGACAGCGACAAAAGAGGATGAATCGCAGGAAGGAATATATAGGTCGGATATGTGGATTTTTCCTATTGTGTCGTGTCAATATATACAATTGGCTCTTGTCAATATATACAGGGATATGGGAAGTGGATAATAGGCCTTGTCATCAATCAATGGTTTCGCCCCAAAATTGACGTAAATGGACGTAAATGGAGAATTGTAATGTATATTGGTGAGCTTTGCCGTGGATCTCCACTCGTTATAATACGCACAACGCATTTCACCAATGAGGAATGTAGGATTAACGATTTTGTATGACATAGAAGTCACTCATGAGTGATGATACCCGTAATTATTTGTTTAATAATTTAAATGACTAATATGTATTGTGGAATATCTAAATTATGAGGCTTAAATCTTAGATAAAGGTATTGGACGCTTTACAATTTAACCAGATTTTGTTGTAGACCTTTAATAATATTTGCGTAACATGACAGGTACATAGAGGTGGCCACAGAAGGTCTTTAACTTTTTTCATCCGTAATTTGGCTTTTATGTTTATGTAAATTGTCATCCGTGATTTCGCATTTCGCTCATATTATATAGTAATCGTTACTTATATGTGTTTCAATAAGTGATTATTTGTCAGTGCTAATACAGTACTCAATTTATTGTTCTTTATTTAATTATTCATTAATTAAAAGAATTTCATCCCGCTTATATTGAAATAATTAATTTTTATTAAGGTTAAATTATTTTAAATATTGTCCATCTCTTCCACAATACAATATTTTTAGAACTTAGGTATAATATAATATTAGTTAGTAAAGTAGTTGCAATGAAGTATTCTGAAATTTTAAAAACCTTATGGTGTACGTCATAGGCCAATATCATAAATTTTTGGAGATCAAAAGTTTGTAAACTTATTAGTCCCTGCCTGGGACTATTAGCGTTCGATACGCAGTCAACTGGCTATTAGTTGATGCGTTGACCGCAAATATGTGCCCGCTATTTACTACTTAACCAAAGTTTACCTGCGCAATTTCCTGGCAAAAAATTTTTATCCAAAGTTTTTATTTGGAGGTCTTATTGCCGGCCTCACGTCGCCCGATGCACTCAACTTGCGCTCAACTCAATTTATCCTAAGTTTGTTCTCCCTGCGCTCAACTTGCGTTACCCTAAGTTTTTTATGCTAAGTTTTGTTTGCTGCCTGTTCATTTGAGGATTCTCAGGTGTAATTTATCCTAAGTTTATAAAAGCAGCATCCAGCACCTTACCTACGGAGGTAGACACGTTTACAACAATGACACCTGCCAGTGGAACTTGTATCGGCCATGACCTACATGCAATGCGCTGCATGCCAGATGTTTGAAGTCAGTCCGCCGATTGCCATCTAATTGTTGAATCGATAAAATTCTGAGTGAATCGTTTGTTGAATCTGTATTTTCGGCTAGATTATAAATCTCTACCCACACCATTAATAAAATCGTTACTGAATTGGTGTATCGTTTTCTGGAATAACAAAACATTAACAATTCAATAACTTTAAAGATAGGAATACGTGATCTTGCAGATATGCCAATCTAATTCCTTATTTTACATATCGGATAAGTTTTTCTCTTTGTTTCTGGATATAAATAATGACTAAACATATGAAATAAAATCATTAATGTAAATAGTGAATCAGTTAATACAGGTGCAGGTAAATAGCGATAGCAGATTCAAGCATCTATGGACACGGACATGTAAGAAACAAAAAAGTTTAACCATAAGGATAACATGTATATATACCACCAGCGTGGATATGTAGATATGCAGCAGAAGGGAGTAAGTTGTTTTTTATTTGATTCCATAAGTACAGTAAAAATAAATCATGATCTATCTAAATATGTATATGCATATATAATAATTAAAATCATTCTGGTCTAAAATGAATCATGTAAGATAAATGACAGCTAAGAATGATAAAAAATTCAAACATTCAAACTTCAACCATAAGAATATCCAGTAAAAAAAACACTTGACTTTGGTTTGATCTGTATGTATAAATGTATATGTTACAGTCATATATCCGTATGAGAAAATGATGAGGACTGTTCTACGAAAATGTCAAATGCCTAGTGAAATAGGCGTGATGCCGTGCGGATATGATGCATGAGTATTGGAGATAGAGGTAACTACATGATATGCAACACATGAGAAATCTGAAGAGGTCATTGATTTTGTGGTCGATGTGGGTGAGAGCGCTATCCAACTCTGTGATGGACATGCTGACTTGATAGATGGAGTCCTTGAGTTCATCTTGCATGTTGGAGGATGACTTGGACATCTTGTTCATGATGTATCTGTCAAGTAAATTGTTGAGGTTTCCAAATGTAATATCCACACTGTTCAACTCATGCAAGAGGAACTTGAATGACGATTATCTCTCTCTGCATCTCCATGGCTTCCTTTATCCTGTGTTGCATCATGTTCGTCATGCTGTTAGTGTCAATCAGAGGAGGTAGCGGGCTAGGACTGATGCTATTCTTTCTTTTAATAAAGCCTGCACCCCGCATAAAGGAACGGTCTGAGCAATTGCTGGTGCTTAAATATTTCTGACACACAGCAAGATAATAGACAGGATCCGTTTTGCCGGCTTTGGTTTCCATTAAAGTAGCGAAGCCGTCTGCAGAGAGATTTCTGCCGAGGGATGCCAAAACAGCCTCCCGATTAGCATAGAACGCTGTAGAATTAGTTTGTTGGGGGCTACAGTATTTGGCCACGAACGGAAACTGGAATCGTTGGCTGCTAGACCTACCAGAGCCATGATGTTCATGGCCGCCATAACAGCCCAAACTGCAACATGGGCAACCCCAGCATTGTATGGGTTACTTTCTGAACCCAGTGACAATGGAAGAGGTCTAGACAATTTGTCAGTTGTAGAAGAGGCGTTGTGAAATATTACATTATATCGCAGTGCTGCGGAATTTTCAGCAAACAACTCCACCCGGTCAAACCTGCTGAGGAGAAAATTGGCAATTTCTACCGGTTGTGGTATAAGATTGGAATCCATTTACAGTGGAACAAATCCTGATAATTTTGCGTATTCATAGCATTGAAGAGAAGTTCGCAAGCAACTGCATTCACACTTGCAACTCGACTGGAATTTGCACCCCGGCAGGGACTACCGCTACGGCAGTAGCTCCCTTGTTTAATTAGTATCCCTCAACATGTTTCAATAAGTGGCTAGTCAGTGCTAATATAGTACTCAATTTATTGTTCTTTATTTAATTATTCATTAATTAAAAAAAAATCATTCCGGTTATATTGAAATAATTAATTTTTATTACAGTTAAATTATTTTAAATATTGTCCATCTCTTCCACAATACAATCTTTTTAGAGCTTAGGTATAATATAATATTAGTTAGTAAAGTAGTTGCAATGAAGTATTCTGAAATTTTAAATACCTTATGGTGCATGTCATAGGCCAATCTCATAAATTTCTGGATATCAAAATTTTGTAAACTTATTTTCATTACTAACATGAGGTTATAATAATGTTATTTAAGTTATCCTATAATTATTTTTATATTAAATCAACAAAGTATATCACGAGTGAGTGAAAATTCTTTAATTGTAATATTCATTCTTTAATTGTAATATCTAAATTTTAATATGGTGTAGTGTATATTTTTCATAGATGAGATGAAATGTAATTTATTATTTAAAGAGTATTTTTTATTTGTACAATTATTTATATATAAATTTTATTTTGGAATAAGATTCTAGAACTTTAATTTAATTATCAATAATTATTAGAGGGAGAATGAAAGAGATGTTGTTACAAAAAATTAAGTAGCACTAACATATCAATAAATATGATCAATATACACTAATAGACATATATCATTTACATGGACAACCATATTAGTAAATGCCGTTGATATAAACTAATATAGGTTAATGACATGGATTTAATATTAATATTGATATTAATAAACATACAATTATAAATATTATTATTATATTATAAATTACTACTTACTAATTATTATTATTACTATACTATTTCATTAGGATAATAATTATAATATATAATATAATAATTTATACTAAATATTATATTTATAATGCCTATTATTGATATTAATAAATAATATAATAAACTCATGGTATTATTTATATTATAAACTTAAGGGATTACTAATATTACAGTCAAAGGTAATCATAACACAAAAGATATTAATTTATAAACAAAAATTAAAACAAACCTAACTAATTAATATTATAAACCTTAAAGTATTAACATTGATAGTACCAAGTATATAATTTAATATAATAATAGTAATAGTAATTATATTAAAATATTATATTATTAATTTTATTATAATTAAGATAATAATTATAATAATATGATAATATTATTGATATTATCAATAATATAAGAAACCAAAGGGATTATTAATATTGTAAGCCAAAGGGATTAATAAACTAGAGGTGTTATTAATATTACAAACCCAAGGAATTAATATTATTAACTCAAGGGTTTATCGATATTACAAACATAGGACATTATTAATATTATTAACACAAGGGATGAATGTTACAAACTAAAGGGATTAATTAACCCAATGGATTAATATTATAATCCCTAGTATTAATATTATATTCTACTATTAAAGCCAATATTATAAACCCTAATATTACACCATAATTTTCAAATGTCAAAATACAACATTGAATAAATTGCAATGTAATGTAACATTAAGAGAATGAATGTCACAATGATTGTTACATTCTGACAATGCTTGTCACACTATGACATTTAATTCTTATGTTAAAATATTAAACGAAATATTATAAACCATAATATTAAACACTAGGGCTTCACTAGGGGAGCAATACCATACCATGTGCACTCATATTGGGGAATATACATTGAGGAAGAAATGACATAATATATTGAGCATATAATAGCAGATAAAGAGTTTTTATATTGACATGTATAAAATATGGATCTTAGAGTTAATGAAAAAATACAAAGGGGTATGAAAAAATGTTAATGAAAAAATGGAAACCTACAATATCTAGTCAAATCAGGGGTTTCGAAATTGAGAAGGTGTATTGGGTTCATATTCGTAGGGGGTTGAATAATGTGTTTTTTAGAGGTATTATCCAATATGTTGTCAAATTAAGGGTATTGTTTAGCATTCCACAAACACACGTGCTATGTTAGAGGTTCATTGAGTGAAGATTTCGTGACATTAAAAAACCCAATATTATAAACCATAAAACTAGTATATTAAATCATAAGTTTAGTATATTAAACAATTGCGTTAATATTATAAACCTTAATATAAAAAATTCAAATCTTATAACCCCAATGTTATATAACCTATATATTGTACAACCCTATATATTATAAATGCTCGCATTGAAAAATCTAAATCATAAATCCCATATTATAAACCTTAATATTATAAATCTAATAGTAAACCCAATATTATTGTAACACCCCTATGATTTTATTTTTCTTACATGGCTATCTCTATACTATTGTATTATTGTTTAACTCAAAGACTATGGAAACTAGGAATGAAACTATTTAATTAAGTATTTAAGTTTTATTTTATTAAATTAATAAATAAATTCTTGGAATATTTGGGAAAGAGCACTAGATTATTAGAGAACACACTGCCAAGATGTTGTTACTCGTTAAGTTCACATTGTCAAACCTTCCCTAAAGATATCCTAAGAATCCCAAGGAGAAGCTTGAAAATAATTTAACATAATGGGAGAGAGAGATTACGTTCAACGCTTAGCTGAAGAGAAATGCTAAATTTATTTGGAAAAGAATAATAAAATAGAGTGGGAGAGAAAGATGTGTTTTAAATAAAAATAAATATAATTTTCTTAAATTAAAATAAAAATCCTAGGTAACTAAGGGATGTAGACCCTTCAAGCACGACAATTCTAAATAAAAATATGTTGGGAAAATCTATAATAAAAACCACACATGAACACTAGAAGTGTAATATTAAGTCATGTAAGCAACCATAAAAACTCTTGTAAAATAAGTGTGGTTGAATAATTAAATATTATTATTCTTATATTCATATTACATGAAGAATATTTTTCTAATTCTTAATTCTTTTATTTAGAAGAATTTATATTCTCCTATGTAAATATATTGCATTTTCCAAGTTGGAATATTTTATGAGTTTTAGAACAAATGAGTCATACTTTTAGAAAATTTATGGTTCAGTGATATATTGTTCGTAAGAAAAAAACAAATCTACCTTAAAAAAAACATGACAGATTTATGGATGATTTATTGAGCGATTTTAGAAGTTATAAAAATATGATTTATGGAGTGATATATGGAGAGATTTTAAAATATAGGAAAATTTTAATTTATGGAATGATTTATGGGTGAGTTATGGGTGATTTATGTAATGCTTTTAGGATTTAGAAAAGATATTGCGTTTTCTTAATTACACTTCTGGTAAGCCTATGGGAAATATGAGAAGTAATGAAAAAACACATGTAGAATCGAGCCAAGAGAGAGGAAGGAGTGTTTTTGAGTAAGTATATGTAAAAAATTGGTTGAATGAAATTCAGTCCGATAGGGAACTCAATGAAGAATTGCTCCATCTCTTACTTGGCCACCATTCGTATAGCACTATGGCATACATAAATGAATCGAAATAGAATTCCATGTCGAGAGCCTCATTGGGGTTAAGGGTTCCAACCATGCATTAATACATAAGTAACTATGTTCATTGAAAATTATTTTCTTTGCCTATGGTGTGTGAAGAAATAAGAATCAAATTTATTTTCTTTAAAATTTTCATATGTTAAGGGTTCAAGATTATTCTCTTGGGAAAAACTCCACGGACATTTTTCATACTGGAATAAGTATTTTGTTCATTTAAATTCTTAAAATATTTCATCCCTAAATAATTGTGTGAATTTCATGAGTTATTAAAAATAGAGTCTAAATATGTCTTCGTATCTCCCAAAATTTGATAGATGTGTAAAAACTTAAAGAGGTTTTTGTAAGTGAGATCATTTTAGCCAAAATACTCTTTGATAGGTAATAAAATCGACTTTAACTTCTATAAGAATGTGCTCAAAGTTGATGACTAAAACATGAAATTATTTAATATTTAAATCTAGAAAAATGAGCTCCAAAGAATCATTTGAATCTTCCAAATCATGACACCTCTATGAAAACAAAGAAACACTTCTTCTAATGAACTAGTTCCCAACAGAAAGAACTCTTATTTTTCAAGAATTCATTTTGAGATGTTTGAAATTAGTGCCCAAAGTTGATGACTAAGACAAGAAAAACAAAGTAAAACAAAGTGTTTCCATTAGATTTGTCACTGCAATAAGAATAGTTTTTTATATACATATAGAGATAACTATTTTGTTAATGTTCTTTAAAATAAATAAATAAGTAAATTGCATGCACTAACAAATACATATTAAGTTTGATATTTCATGAAAATAAGTAAGTTATTCACATGCACAAAAATAGAATAATTATGTTGATATTTCTTGAAAATAAATAAGTTATTCACATGCACAAAAAGGACCAATTATATTTATATTTCTTGAAAATAAATAAGTTATTCGCACACACAAAAATAGAACAACTATGTTGACAATTCTAGAAAATGAATTAAGTTATTTCATTTAATATATTACCAAGGATGTCCTCATTATGCATATGCATTAAAGTTTTAAAGACAAATATTGGACTCTTAAAGAGAATATGTGCTTATGTGCATACAAATAATATGTAGTATATTGGGTCTACAAGAAATGAATAACTGATTTTACATGCATGGGAAGCTTGAGTAATGCCGAAATAGATAATAAGTAACTTTTTTTAGAAAGAGTTCACATAAAAACATTGAATAAAAGATGATTGGTTGTGTTATTTGAGAGGGATTTGTTATTCATGCTATTTCTTGAGGAAATATTGCAAGTTTGTTTGATGTGTGAAATGAGAGGAAAATATTTTGTATTACATGCATACTAGCTAGTGAGTTAGCTAAATTTTGGAAAAAAGAATAATTATTGTGTTAGCACACAAGGACATGACTTTCTCTTCTCTTCTTTCTGAAGAGTTCTAACAAACAAATACTTTCTTGCACACACCACAACACACACCACACACACACACACACACACAACACACTATATATATATATATAGATATAGATATAGATATAGATATATATATATGCAGAAGTATTTGTTTTGTTAGAATTATTTAGAAAGAGAGAAGAGAAAGTCATGTTCTGTGTGCATTATTGAATTAAATTTTTAGAGGGGAAATTGGTAATTGCATGCTTATTGTGTTAACTCTTTTGAAAGATTCTTTAGAGAAACGTATACACTTCCATGCATGTAAAAATATAGTTTTGGTATTAAATTTTGGATCAAAGGAAGGTGAAATCCCATAATATTGATTTTGATTAACGTTCTTTTGGGAAAAATAATATGCATTTTCACATGTAAAGGAATTAGCTATGGTATTATCATTTTTTTGGGAGAATATTATGTATGTTTATTGGGCTATATCTTCTGGTAAGAGGAAAATTTAGCTTTGCATGCATGAAAGAATAAGTGTTATGCATTTGACCCTTTGGAGAAGAAATGTGTTATTTTTTCCATGTAAGATTTCGGTAGTTTCTTTTGCAAAGAAATATATGTTTCACATGCAACAAGAACAAGCTATCATGTTATTTTCTATTGGATACAACAAGTAGTTGCATGAAATAAATTATAACTATTATGTTAACTTTGTTTGGAATAGAGTTTCCATTTTTATATATAATGTCGCTTTTTAATATCTCTCCTCTAGAAAAGAACATGCATTCACATACATAACTATAAAATCTATTGCATAATCCCTTTGAAAAACAAAACATAATAGTAGGAAAAAGGAAAATTGTTTGTTGCGCTATTTCTCTTGAAATCTTGTTATGTATTTGCATGCATAAGAATAATATCTAATATGTTAGCTTTCCTTTGTAAATAATATGAAAGTGCATACAATATTATGTTGGCATTTTGTTGGAAAGATGACACTTGATAGTGATTTTCTTGTTACAAATGCATGTGAAATGATTTTAAAGATGATATTTCTTGAGATTCTATTTATGTTTTATGAATTCACACAAATATATGTTGAAATGTCACTAATAAAGATTTCTTATTGGTTTATTAATATTTTATCTAATCATGATATCAGGTGTGCTGAAGAGAACAACTATAAGAAAGGATGTTGACTTGTGTAAATGATAGTTGATTTTTAATATTGTGGCAGACAAAGATTTGTTCGTCCATGTAGATTGAATAATTCCAACTGTACGATGATCGAGTGATGTAAATAGTGAGACCACAAATACATGGAGATTGAGGAGTTGTCGGTAAATGATATCAAGTTTATTGTAATAGGTTATAGCTAGTTATGTTGCATTTAAGATGATTTTTATATGTAATAATTTATGACAATGGTCAACGGATGGACTAACTTACAACCATTGAGTGAGTGGTGGACACCCTCATGAGCGTTTAATGATAAAATTAAACAATTTATGGTTTTCACCCTACATAGTTTCTAGGGTATATAGGTGTCTAATGATATGATTGTTCATTATGCCATTTTTATGATGTTAATTCCTTTCATGATGTGCTATTTATATTACTAAGTATGTGATTTACTAACTTAGTTAAAAGAATCATGGAAACGATGCATAGTTATAGCAGGAAATTTAAGTTAATATGCTACAACAATAGTAGTTAATGGTTGTGCAACTCACTATGATTTTACTAAATATTTATCTATGTAATGCTGATGGTTATTCTCATTGTCATTGAAGGACTATAGAAATTACTTTAGAAAGTTACACATTAGTAAACGTCAAAAAATTTGCTAACTCCATGCATTTTCCTGTGAGGCTTCTAGAGGATGTTACATGTGGTATCCAAGAAAAAGGTTGCAACATCGACACCTATTGTGAACTTGTAAGTAGAAAATATGTAGAAATATGATGCTAGTGGGCATCATCTCAGGTATGATTCTAACTGAATATGCAGTAGACTACAATTGACATGATATGCATGATGCATGATTAATGACCACATTAAAGGATAGAAAGTGATAATGTTGCTTTAAAATTTGTGTGCATGACATTTGAATATTGATGTGGATAAAATACAATAAAATTTGTGTTGCACCTATGAAAAATCATGAGCACTCACTAGTTATAGTGAGAATTAATTACCAACCTTTACATGTATACTTTTACAATAATGGTTATGGTGCATAAAAAACACATGACTAAAGTTACAATGCACTTCTGATAAATAATGAATGCATGTATGTTTTTTTTATAACTAAATAATGTAGAAATTGGGGTTGACCCTAAAGAGGACAATAGAATTTTAAAATAATAACATTGAAAGAACCTCTTTAGATGTTAAAAATGAACAATGAGTAAAGTTAAATTCATATAGTAGACATAAATTCAATGAAACATTCATAGTAGCATAATATTGGGATGTCATTCTTCATGTAGGTTTGTAGGCAAATGTTTGCATTCCATGTGTTTTACCAAATTGGTAAATGAGATCCAAAGTTTTGTTGTTTTAAATAATTACATCCCTAGGAGTTTTGGTTGTTATTTACCTCAATATCAGGGGGAATTCGTACCTCAAATCCATGTAACGCCCACTTTGATTAAAAACAAATGCTTCTCAAACTTGGATTCCATAATCTAGTGGATTTTGCCGATTTGTTACTGCCTTGTAGGGATTGTTGATTGTGTTATTTTACAAATTTTTACGATTGATTGTATTTAATATGATTCATATTATTTTATAATTCTACTTTTATTTATCTCTATGATTGTTTAAACTCTTTTATGGAAATTTATTTCATGTTCGTAAATGTTTGTTAACATCCTCAATGACTATAGATTTATGCTTGTAAACATTTTGTAGAATGTCTCATTGGTTGTAGATTGCATCCTTTCAAATTTATTTGTTAAATTCACAATGGATGTAGAACTGCATGCTCACAACTATTTGATAAAATGCCCTTAGTGGTTCTCCATTTTCATGCTTTTCAAATTTTTCCCCAAATTCCCTATGGTTAGAGCTTACATCGTTGCAGATATCGTAAAATAATAATAATATAATAATAATATAATAATAATAATATATAATAAATAATGATAATAACAATAATAATATCCCAATTTTTTAGCTTTTGTGTTATTAAAGTGTTTGTAGGAATTGCATCAATGAATATGGCTTGTAAATTATTACTTGCTGTCACGTATTGGTATTATTGTGGAGACGGGAATAATGAGGTTGTGTAATATGATATAGATGTTGAATAATCATTGAGAGATCATTAAGAATGTAATATCTGTTGGAAATACCATTAAACATCAAGGATCAATTATAGAGTTAACTTTTATAATATCCATAATGATATGTTGAGAGGGAAGCAAGGCCAAATGTTTCGAGTAAGTGTTTAATTTGGAAATATTGTAGATAGTTTAGTAATAAAATGCAAACTTGCATTACCATCCAAAAATGTTATTACTAGACATAAAGTATATTAAAGGGTGCTGGATTAAAGTAAGCGTGGCAAGTAATTAAGAAAAAAAATCATATTTTGTGTCTTAGTGTTCAATGGGATTATTATTTCTCTATAATATTGATGGTTGGTAACATGGGACCTTATAGAAATTACAATGTTATGGTATGCAGGATATGTTCAAGTTTTTTTCTTATTTGCCTGATTGTTATCAGGTGGAATTTTGGAATGTATACCATTGGTATGACATGGGATGATTTTTTGTCAATGTACCTTTATAGATTGTGGGACCCATGTTGAGGGTCAAGTATGGATGCATGATGTACATAAATGTTCCTTTTCTTTAATGATAATATGCAAATGGACTCTCTTGTAAATTACAATAGATTTTTGGACATTGACTATTTTTAGACATTAAATTATTATTGGAGTGAATGAGTATGGAAGCCATGAGTGAAATATTTTATTTGTAATTCATGTTCTCCATATTAAAATGTTAAAATATGCCCCCTTATATTTTTTTCTTTTATGTAGATATTTATTATTTTTATTGTTGTTGATGATGATGATGATGGTGGTTAATGTCCACTGAGACTAAATTGGTCTATCGAACCTACAATTTTATTAGTTTTTAATTATTTGGCTTCTCGTTTTTCTTGGCGAGGTTGGTGTGGTAGCTTTCTTTTTTTTTCTCTACGGTCTTCCAACTTCCTTTATCTTGCATCTCCTTCATCTCTTCATGCTCTTCGGACATTGGTGTCTTAGCTTCGTAATCTATTGTGTTCGTCCTTTTCAAGATAGTCGGAGAAGAAGAATATGTTCTAAAATATTACATATCAAATCCATATTAAACATTGAAAATTTTGAAATATCCTTCATACATTGAATTAGAAAGAAATATTAATGGAATAATAATTTTCTCACCTCTTCCTCACTAAAGTGAAATATTAAGAAAAATTTCAATTGAAATTAGTTTATTTTTCTCCATATAAAGTATCTATAAAATTATGTTTTCTAATATGGCCATTGAAATATTTTACTTATGGTTGTTAGTAAAATATTATTGTTATAAACATATTTTGGTTTTAATTATCATGTGTAGATGGAACATAGAATGAATTACACATAATGTAATATCAATAATACTATTTCTTGTCAAGTGAACAAATCACTTTTTTCTTTGTAGTAAAAATTAAATTATGCTTTTTTAATCATTATATTTCTTCCTCAGAATAAAGCAAATTATACCTTTTATTTACCTCGCGGAACATTTATATCTATATAGTTATCTAAATTAAGGTGTAAATTGAGAAATGTATTATGGCCAACATTAATTTCCTTCTTATTACATACTAATATGTTAATATTCAGTTATTTTTTATTATTTTAAATGTAATTATGGGTAACATATTCCATATTGAGCTATAAAGTTGCCTCTCGTGCAATTAATTAATTGTACAATATATAAAGTTTCTATTTTATAATATTATTTTTAATAAGTTATCAAGATTGTTTCAAGCGAATGAAATTTACACTTTATAACTCTTCCAATAAATAAAAAAACTCCCCGAAGGGAGGAAAATGAAACAAAAAATAAAGCTTCGTGATCAAGTTCTTGTAGCTCAGGGACTTTTCCATTGGAATTTCTCTGAAAGAGGCGCACTTTATAGTAAAAAGATATAACTTTGATGTTATTTGGTTCTTTATTGCTATTTTATGGTTTTAATTTACATTTTCATAAAAAATTGATTTAAGTAAATATTAGAAATACAATTAATATCTCCGATATCCTAAATTATGTTTTAAACTTTATCTAGCCATATCACAATGCTATACATGTATACTTTAATAATTTAGTTTCATACATAAAAATACATATTTATTTTAAATATTCTAAATAGAAAACAAAAATTCATCACCAAGTCTATTTGAAACTCAAATAAATTCCTCGTAATCACCATCACAAATGTGGTGTGCTTGGTATGTTCTACTCCCACCGGTGCTATCATATTTAAGCAATGAACATACTAAATATGGGTTGGTGCCATCCATGGATATGTTGAGACATAGACTTCATACTACATCCTTAAAGTTTTCATGCCATGCATCGTCTATATGTTTCATGACTATTGAATCTATTAAGATTCACATAACTACTGAATCACTTATGTGTGAGGCATGTCATCAACATAGCTAATTATTTTCAACAAAAGAGTATTTGAATACTTGGGATTATAGGCATGCACATCAATACCTTATGAGGAGGACCATGTGATACTTATTTTTTTAATTATGATACCTGTCATGCCCACATTTTTGACAAATCCCTTTGTCTAAGTATTCTCCTCTATATATAATACAATCATTCGTATATGTATGATATGATATGTAATAATCACCCAACATTTTAAACAACTGCTTTTCTACTTCACAACTACTTAACAAGACATTATCATTAGGAAGAACATTACCTTTGAATATCATGCAGTTGCGGGGGAATATAATTATACAATGTCAATATTTAACATTCACGAAATTGACCATTTTTAAATTTGATTGTGTGAAAAAATATAAGGAACTTGATTGATCATGTAGGATAATTACCTCAATATTGACGAGAAACATGCATTCAACATGTCACATTTTATTTTCACATTATACAACAACATCATTTTCCCTAGCCTAATAGACTTTAACTTGTTGTCAGGTCCAAAGAGAGGGGTGGTGAAAGAATATTTCATGCCTTCGAATAAGGTATCAGTGATATGATAATCATCCCTAACTCATCGTTCTAGAATGAATCTAAAAACATTTCCTCAATGGAAGTCGTATACCGTAAGTTATCATTCATACCAACCTCTATTTGGTTTCCCCCATTTCCAACTTGCGATGAAGAACTACTATTACTGTAGTCATTCCTAAATGGTGAATCTAGACGTATTGGGAATTAAATATATTATTGATTCAACCATTCTTTGTATGCTTCCTCTTTGAGTCTTTCTCTTAATGCAATATTTTCTCGTTTTGACATTATAGTGGGGTGTACCAAAATATTGTAGGTGGGTCGCTCATCATCACTAGAATTATAATTTTAAAAAATATTGGACATCATTATTACAATATTAATAATATCAGTAAGCACGTCAATGCAAGTGGTTGTTCAAATTTTAGTATAGCAAACAATTCTTACCAATGTTGATCCATGATTGTAGCTAGAACAAGTCATGTTCCAATTGGCATGGTGAAGAGGTTGTCCATTTTCATCTGCCAACTGCTTGCAATATGTTGTTCATCATAAGAGCCTCCAATGTTTTTGAAAATAATAGGGAGTAATATTGTTTACATCTAAACTCGATTTTGAATGTGGATATTGCAAATAATTTGCATACATTTTCATACAAACTTACATGTATTAAAAAAAATAGATATTGGAAATATAAATAAAATATAAACTTACTCAAGATGAAACAAAGGACTTTGATCAAGAATATGGAATGACTTGGAATTTGAAGAATTGGTCATTTGATATTGTTGAGATTTTCTCCCTATATTTAAGAAAAACAAAAATAAAATTTTATGTGAATGTCTAAAATTAATCACGAGAACCATATAAACACAACATGAATTTTAATATAGTTTTGAAACCATTTTTTCAAGAAGAAGGCCACTTTGAGCAAAAAATGTATACTATGAACTACTGTAATTCATATGGATGCATCGTAAAGGGTAATTTGAGATTAGTGTGCCATTTTATGTGAAAATAAAAATTTAGATAGCTTTTAAAACCCACTCGTGTGATAATCATAATAAACCGCACTCGTCTATTAAAATAATAAGAGCACTGATGGACTTAAATAAAACTTTCATTGGTGTCTGACATTCTGAATAAATAAATAAAACTTATCATACATTGCTCTTTTACATATAAACAGACTGATAAGTTGAAATAATAAACAAAACTCGTACAATTTATTTCCTGGATTTAGAAAATAAAACAAATTCTACTATCTAGGTGCTCTTTTAAATATAGAGCTCATCGTTGCATTAAAAAAAAAAATCACCATTTCAAGATCCGAAAAGGAAAAATAATTGAAACATGTTTGTGCGTTAAAAAAGAATAGTACCCTCGAAATGTCGATGTGCTTTTTATATAAATGCACCAGTGTGCATAGCTATCGAATGCTCCAATGTGTAGACAAATTTAATAAAAATGAAAGCACGGTTTTGTTTCTTCTTCTTCTTTAAACTAAAAAATGAGTGGCAATTAATTTTTCAAAATATAATTTCATAAAGTCTTTTAAATAGTAAAAATTTATTGACCATTTCATTATTTTACCCAAAATTTCAAGGGAGTGATTTGCAAGAGAGATATATCGAGAGCACTATGTAGTAGCAAAAAAAATACTTTAGAGCAACATAGCTATTCAAAAGATCACAAGCTAAAAGGTATGGTGATTGACTCAAAAACCTGCATATTAAGTTTTTAATTTTATTGTTTATTTTAGTAAAAAAACTTATAATTTGTTTTAAGGTTTAATTAAAAGAGAAATGTTGCAAAAGAAGATGAGATCAAAGCTACAAAATATTTTGGATTCGTCGAAAGATTAGAAGCTCAAAGGTATGGTGATTCACTCAACACAATGGATAGAAAAATATTAAAATTTTCTATCAAAATATTTTACAATTTCTATTAGATTTATTCATAATTCAGAAAAAATAAATAAATTAAAAACATTGTACAATAAAAAAATTACTATATATTGTACTAGTAAACTTTTTTACAATATTTGTTTATTTAAATTTAACTAAAATTCAGAAAAAAAAAAAAAAGAACAAAAAACTTCAATAGTTAACTTAAACCCTTGCTTCTTCATCTAAAATTTCACATTAGGGTTTAACTTTCTCTACCACTTCACAACTAGGATTTTTCAATTTAGGAATTTTAGATTTAATGGGTTCATGTACTTAATATATATAAGGAATTTGACATATAAAATACAAGAATAACCTATTAAATTAGATCCAAACCATTTTGTCCCTTTGTGTTTCCTTTTAAAACAACTATATGTTTCACGGTGCACCAACTATAACATAATGCACCAGTGCTACCTGAGTAATACAATGCACCGATAAATTATAAGCCTTTTGATTCTGTCTATTCTGTTTATCTTTCTCCCGGTGTAATAAACACACTAACACACTTGTTCCTAATATCACCATTAAATCATTGCAGTGGGTTGAACATTACAAATTACACTGTCAGGGCTCTCTCATTTTTTTGAAAAACGATTATTTGTTTCGTGGTCACCCTAGGTAATACAACACCGATGCTATGTAAGAAACATAATGCATGAGTATATTATAACACTTATTTTTCTATAGAGTATGTTTATAATTTCTCCCATGTTAATATAACGCAACGTCACGCATGTTCATAATAACACTACTAAATCATTGTCGTACGTTTAGCCTTACAAATCAAATCATCAACCCTCTCTTATTTTTTTTAAATGGCTATATGTTTCGCGTTGTTCCCTCTATAATAAAACATATTCGGGATATCGTAGTAGTACTATGCACCCATATATTATAACTCTTTTGATTTTGTCTAGTCTGTTAATTATTGCTCCTGGTGTAATATAACACATTGGTGCATATGTTCCTAATAACACTGCTAAATTCATGTGGTACGCTTAACCTCACAAATCATGCCATCCAAACTTAAAATTAATTTTAAAAATTAATTTTCCATGATGGTGTTTGTAAGGTCCAACCTTACCAACCATCAATAATATAGAGAAGTACAGGTCCCATTCATCATCAATACTCATTTCATTTTTTTCTTTTCTCACATTACTAACTCAGTTATCATGTAATCATGTTCCTTCATCCATTTCAATATAAGAATATCACATAAGTAGTCGGGGATAACTTTCAATTAAACCAATTCCAAAACACATTTCTCCTCAAGTTTAAAAGAAGCATGTGCTCTTTTCATAATTATATGTGAGCTCTAAGTAATAATGGAAATCAATTCCACCATAATTCCATGTACAAGCATTAAGCTAGATCAAGCTATTTGATCTCCTAGATTATGCTAAATAATTTCTACTTATTGACTCCTCACATTATAACAACAAAAGTATGCCACAAGAACCTAAAATATTATGCTTCTATCACAAATATCACATATAAGGGTGTGAGTATTAACCTACTTGTAACAAGATAACTAAAGGAGGAATATGGCTCTCTTCATCATTAAATCCAATAAATATGATATGTTTATTTATTCATCAAATAAAAATTCCCAATAGAATTTCTTCAATCACCAGACTCATATAATGAATGTTGCAGCAAGAGAAACCACTGTTACAAATTCAAAAGCATATTATTATTCAAAAAGTGCTAAATAAAAAGTGGACTTGACAAAATTGGGAACACTAGTTGTTTTCTACAACCATTAAAACATAATATTGCATCCATGAATACAAGAATATTAGACAAAACTTATTAAGCTTACTTGCAGAAAATCCTACAAAATTAGTCACTCTAAAATTGTTTCCAACAACAACCCTTTTTTTAAATGAAATATTTAGATAATAAAAGTAAAAACTATCCTATTCTCTATTCAAACTTCAACAACTTATTAAATTTATGTTGACATTGATACAAAAACTTGCAGATATAGGAAGCTACATCCATTCAATAATCTATTCATAAATTTTCTAGTACATAAAAGTTACATTAAGTAAGACATTTACTCTAACGATTTATATGTACAAAAGGTACATCCATTGAGGCTTTTTGAAAAATGCTTTGCAGGAATTCAATAACAAGCTAACACTATTGAGGCCTTTTGAAATTTTTTTGCAATAACGCAATATACAACCATTGATGATTTTTAAAAACACTTTGCAAGCATGCAATCTACAACCATTGAGGAATTTTGTCAAACAATTGGAAGCCACAATCTCTTAAGGAATTTTTACATGAATATAAGATTCTTCCTCAACCTATTTAGCTCATAAAATTTATAAATTAATTCTTGAACTGAAAAAATATTAAATCACATAATAAATCATCTTTTTATTTCCCCTAGAACTTGACAACAAACACACACAGTTGGCAAGAGCAATCTGGAACATCACGAATATTTATGATCCAGGTTATGAAAAGTGTTATTTTTAACCAATTCGGGAATTACATGTCCATACATTACATATGCCCCCTCATGTTAAGCTGAAGTGAAAAATAAATTCTCAATGAGGCGATTTCTGAAATCAGAACAACAAAAATTCCTAATACCTCATTTACCCCTCTTGTCAAACACTTAGTGTGAAAACTTCAACTACAATTGTACATGGAGAAATAAAGCCCAAATTTATGCTGATGTGATATTTTCATCAATTCATGACAACCTGCTATGGAAGAAAAAATCATTATAAACTGAGATAAAAATATTTGGCAACACATTCTCGTTTTAATCCCCCTAGATGTATATTCCCAACTACAACTCCCATTCATTATCTGTGTTTTAGCAGCTACAACCACCCTCCAAAATTTTCCCTTAGCTTCATTTTGGAGCCTCCCTACCAATCTTTCACAACACCTTGTATTGATTCGTCAACTACACAAGCCTCAATATTTTTCTTGCACAAAGACAACCTGTCAATCAAAGCTTGGAGCATTCGCCTCACACGCTGATCACCCGGACATGGTCTAGTTGTAGGCTAAGAAACTCCCCCAAGAAATTGAGCAATTCTAGAGGAAAACCAACCTTCCTTCCAAAAATTGCATAACTCTGTCTAGCAGCTTGCTGGGCTTCAGAATTGCACAATCTTGCGAGTCAGGCTTCACCTAAAAAACCTCATAATCCTTCCTAGCAGGGCTGCTTAGCCCAAAAATTGCACAATCCTGGGTAGCAGTTAGCTTCTCTACCTAAAAATTTCACAAATCTACTTGGCAGCCAACCTAACTCCCATCCAGAAATGCGCATTTTCTCCCAGCAGTTGAGCAGCCTCATGCATGAGTAGTTGGGTTGACCAATTCCACCAAGGACCATGGAAACTTGACTTCCACGCATGGCTTGCTTTTTCTTGGAATAGCAAAAGGAAACATGCAAAAATAATCCCTTCATTTAGGGAGCTATTTTTGGCAGCCATAGGTTACATGCAAAGTTTGTTTTAGAAACTTTCCTCCAAGTGTCCCTTTTTCCTAGATTTGTGGCATGCGCATCATGAGCTCAAACTTATTTATTTGATGCATCAAAGCTTAATTTCACATGCATCTTGTATCTCTCACATCCTACATCACATCCAAGACTCTTTGACACATTTGGCTCAGCTATTCATGAGTAAGTGGTGTCAAGTTTTCCTTTTCCACATTTCTATCACTTTTTTTTCCCTTGTGTGAGTGTTGTTTTCTTGATTACTTTGAACCCTTACTATCGATTAGATGCATACTAGCTTGTACCAATGCTATTTTAGTTTTCATTTCTATCTCACTGTTGTCGCATGCAAGAAATTGTTTTGCATGAACGGTTGTCAATTCGATGACTCACTTCACCCTCGTGCATGTTGATATTTTTACTAAAACATTGACTCATTGTTTGCATTCACGATCAATCACTTCTACTTTCATTTAGTGTCAACATGCATTCACTTTCATATTTGCTTTCAGTTGCCCATTAGTGGGTTGTATGTGTTAAGTCATTTACCAAATTTTCTTTGGTTTTCATTGACAGATTTATTTCCATACATGTTGCTTTGTCTCCATATCTTTCAGGTGTTCATCCACCTCTTAGCATTATAGGATCAATGGCCTCTAAGAGAGCAAGATCAAAGGGAACTGATGGAAGTGCAACTGGAGTAGCATTTGAGTAGGTGTCCGCATATCTATGAATCTATGAAGATACCAAGTTATTTCTAGATAAGGATATCAAGCTAAAATGGCAAGAGGTCAATGAAGCATTTGTAGGAACTTTTGGTTAAGACCTCGAAGACCGTTAGGTGTATGTGAACCTTCACAAATCCAGCTTGTACCGGATTGCATGCAGATATCTCCAATTCCCATGCATATAAATGATACACTGGATCGTCTTGCACACTAATGCTGAGACAATGACTCTGAGTAGTGTCATTGGGATGAAGCTTGCCACCTTTTGGGTGTAGGATTATGATGAAGTGTATCAGATGATGAATCATGTGACTATCATGGAGACTCCTTTAATCTTACCTAGCAACAATGCCAACTCTAGAGACATTATGGAGAACTGGGTAAAGGAGCTGGCTAGATTTAGGATGACACCCAACCAAATCTATAAGATGAGACACTGTGAAAGACGTATCAATACTTGGTCATATTTGCAAGTGAACTATGTGGCCAAGAAAGCACGTAAAATTTCCCATAGAGTTGGGTGATCACACTAAACGCACTGGTGAGAGAGGGTAAACTATGTAACTGGTCTGGCTTGTTGGCTCATCAGCTAAAGGAATAGATAATGAAGGCTCGACAGTCACCCGGAGGTATGAAAGCAGAGATCTACATGTCTGCCTACATCTTAGATTCAATCTGTGCCTGACAGGAGTTCTTGGGCTTGGGGTGGGCATGGTCATTGACGGAGACTGCTACGAACACATATTGTAAGTTTTTGTCCAAATTCAACTTTAGAGGAGTAATCACATGACTATCTGATCCTTTTTGCACCCCAGTTTACACGATGATATTCAAATAGGATCCACCCTACATGTCGAAGGAAGTAATGGAGGCACTGATAGATATTGCTGATTGGTATACCTCACTGTTTGGCACCTTCATATGAATGTTCAGTATGGAGAAGCCTCTATATGTTCTATGGAAGTTTTCCTTGGACATACTCGTCATGCAGGAAGTAGCATATCACATCTCGGTAGGATTGAAAGCTAGACTACACCGGAACAAGAGGACCCCTTGGCCCACTCTTCCATTGTTGATTCAGTTATATGAGAACGAGAGATTCAAGCAAGTGGATGTCGAAGTAGAACAGATGAAGAAGTATCTATTTGACCTCTGGAGTTACAATTCGTATGACCCACACTGTATTGTAAAATATCACTGCATGAGACTATAGTTCAATTGGATCCACGGGGCATTTCAGTGGGTCGAGGAGGACCCATGAAGATATTTCTATAGTTTCTCCATACCAAATGAACAGGTTGGATTTGTTGCGGAGTGGTTAGCAAAGTAACATGAAGCAGCATCCTAGAGAGCACTAGGACCAACATCAGTAGGAGAGGCAAACATACCAATGCATGACAAGGGAAAGAGGAATATTTTCGATCGCACAGACGATGATAAAAGCTACAAGTTCTGAGCAGATCCACTAGTAGACAATCAAGCTATGTCTGTAGAGGCAAATAGGCAACAACACCATAGTGAATTTCCCAAAGGAAGAGGGATAAGAGAAGAATGGAGGAAGCAGAGAAGGAATAAGAGTTGCGAAAACAAGAGAGGGAAGAGCAACAAAAATAGGTACAATAGGGGTTGAAGCATGTGCAAACAGATGAAATAGATCTCATAGAGGTAGTGGATTCATCGGAACAGCGGGCATCAGGAAGATAGGGTGAACCATCGTAGGAGCATGACTTTGCTGGTGAGATAGAGAAAGAACTTCAACAGTTGGATACATATATGGAGTAGTAGGAATTGGAACAGGACATCGACCTTATTCCTCACCACCAAGAGGTTGACATACGAGCTTCACCACATCTAGATGATGAGAAATTCTCAAGCAACCGAGGAGGCACTCATATCCTCGAAGATCAGCTGGAAGGATAGATGCACAACATCTCATTCGACGAGTCTCAACATAGAGTTGTGTAGTCTCGTAGAGTGTCGAATTCGGATGACCATACATCTTATGCACAATATGAGGAATGAGTGATTGTGTATGACATGCACCAACATCCAACAACCTTGGCCAATAAAACTAAAGTGTATGCCGAAGCCACTAGCTCATGTTTTGGCTTTTTGATAGCTGAAAATGAGCGAATGGCTAAAGAACTTCACACGACCAAGAAAGGAGGAGAGTTGGTGATAGCCTCCACTTGAGATGAAATGAAGAAGGTAATACTAAATGAAGTATTATCCATCGACACAGTTATGTGAATATTGTACTCCAGGTTTGGCACCGTGCATAAAGAAATCGTCCATTTCAATAGATGGCAAAAACGATGTGCTAAAAGAGCACGTATCTTGATTAACTTTGATGTTGTTGTTGATTACATGTAAACATGGACGATGAGATACAAGGGAGCCCCACTTCACTTCCCTAAGATGATGAAGGCCAGTGTGATCAAGTTGAAGGCATGTATCTAGAGTCAGATTCAAAACTGTTAAGAGCTCCTGCGCCTCATCACTAGTATACAGGCTTCCCATTGATGTTGTGCTCCATGAACATGTGATCCCATCTATTGGGACTCTCACCCAGGTGAAGGTGAAGGCATAGGTCAGACTAGAGCTTGACTCATACTTCGACTAGTTGATGCGCACTTCTACTAGGCCAGAATTGGCTATTAGTGCAGACATCATGCATAAGTATGTTACTGGTTCAGCCACATTGAAGACAATTATGCATATTCTTATAGATGAGTTGGACAAAGGAGCCTCAGCAGTGTACCCAGATGTTATGGATGCAAGAGTCACGTTCTAGAAAGATGTCATCTTGAAGCACACAGACACCATCGCGGACTATAGATCTTGGCATTAGTATGTTACTGTTGATCAGCATGAGGATGTTAAGGAGTTGGACTTCCATGGTTGTCTATGTCATAGTGATGTCTAGCATGGCTTTCTCAAGCCATTTCTCTCACATGGGTAGATGTGAATTGTAATGTAACGTCATGTTGTGTATGTCAAGTGTCTATAGTTGGATGTAACAGTCATAGAGTAGATGAAGAGTCATGAGGGTAGATGAACTGTCACAAAGGGGAATGTCAAGGGTCACCCCACCCTTTGCTATAAATATTCCCTCATAAATAATTGTATAGGATTTTGGTCATCCAAGATTCAGATAAGAATACCTTGGAGAGATCATGAAGAATATTGTAATGAGCCTTGGCTTCTCCATTACGTAGAGCTAGTACATCTCTTTGGAGGAGTAGGCGGTTGTGCTTGTAACATTTTGATATCAGAACTAGTGGTTGGACATGGATGTATTTTATGACTAGAACTTACGCTTCTTAATAAAACAAGAGCCAACATGTTTCATGCATATGTTGTATTGTATTCTATTGTATCTAGTTTACTCTAAATGATATATGTATTTTTTTCTTATGCATGCATGTGTAGCTATTGATGTATGTATGTATGAATCTTTCTGAAATGTGCTATTGGTTTAACCATCACTTTGGATTTCTTGCTAACTTGCCTTCCATGTTGTGATGCATCTTCTCTCATGTGTTCCCTTTTTAACTGCATGCTATCAAAGGTTTCTAAGGGGCACACTCATCTCAACTCCCATGTGTTAGAACCTCTCATGCACCTTCCTTGGATCACTGCAGCTATTACACACTTGCTACCAACAGATTTATCTTACTTGCCTCTATGCGAAATCTCAGTCAAGGCACTACTGTATGAACCATTGTTGGGACTCCTACACCAAACAATTTGAGGTATAATTGGGACTTCTTACTAGGGACATCCCTTGACATGTTGGCGGGTCAAACACCACCAACATTTGTGGTGCTAGAAGCAGGGCTAGATGACAAGATGTGTCCTCTCATCCTGTTTTGAACCTTTTTATATCTATCATGGATTTGTGCACTCTTCTTCCTCAACGATGTTTTTCGAATCATGAAGATGTCATGATCACGAGGGAGTTTTTTGATCACTTGTCCACTTACACGTATGATGGTGAAGGCGAAGTGGCCTGGTCTAAGTTCTTATATGACTTTCTTTCCATGCTTCATGAGGAAGATGGATACACTAACGAAGAAGCCAACGTGCTTCTTGAATACACACTTCGTGAATCTCCACTTCAGTGGATGTGCAACCTACCAGTTGACAACGTGCATTTTCTTGAGCATGTTTTTGATTTCGTTGAAGACACTTTCGATCATTTTTATTTATACCATATTGACCAAAACCTGTTACAATAATGGAAGGCTCCACATGCATCGACTATGGATTTTTGGAAACGCTTCAATGACTTGCAGTTTCAAGCTCTGAATAGTTAGATGAAAATTTTCTACCTTTGTGACCGAATCGAGTATTGTGTTGAGAAATATACTCGTCCCAAGAAGAAGTTTGAAATCAAGCCTTGTTGAACATTCTCCAATGATGGAGTTGTGTAATCTGAGATGCAGATGGTCACTGTCACAAGTGATTGTCCACCATCCCCTCATTAAGCAAAACAACCATTGTAAAGCGATGTTGAGGTTCATGCTCACACACATGTTTAGCTATCACATCCTCCCAACATCACTTTGCTTAATATTCACGCAGATTTGATTGTGAGTCCATCGAGTTGTCATATGAATTATGTTCCGCGACCTCCATCTTCGCACTCAGCCATTCCTCCAAATGATACTTGCTCGTGTTCTTAGATTCTAGACTCTACACTTGTTGTCAATGAGGAACAAACCACCGACGGAGTTGGTGTTCCACAACCAACATGATCTTTCATTCAGGAATAATATGAGTGGGAGCTTGAGCATCAACCCTCGGCGAAGGATGACTCCCTTCCTTCTGAGCCCCCTCCATTCTTTCTTGACATATTTGGTGAACCTGCCATCCATAATCTTGCATGTGTATCTTCGTCCATGGATGCGCCCATTATTGATCGCTCACAGGGCACATTGGATGTCAGTCCATCATTTGACAATGTAGAGGATAAGTTATTCATTGAAAGTATGCTCGATATTTCAACTGTTTTTCTGGAAATGTAGAGGATGATTTTTTTTTGCTTTTCATCTACCCCTCTGTTTGATTCATTAGATCACAAGGATGCCAATGAAATCATTGATTTTTCTGATCGTGGCTATCATGACTCACCTACCCCTATATTTTATCATGATCATGATCCTATATCAATTGATTTTTCGAAGCCACCAGTCTATGATGCTCTATTTGACGATGAAGTTGAAACACATAAGACTGTTGAAGCACTTTAGCTCAAGCTGATGGTTATGTTAGGCCCTTTCTCTCTTGAGGTTAGTCTTACTTCCGATCAGGAAATTGTTCAACAACCCAAGGCTCCTCATCAATTATCTGTATGCATTGAAGATCAATCTCACACACAGATCATTCTTCCTCCATTCAAACTACATGATCCTATCGATCATGCATTACAGGAATCTTGCATTGCAAGCACACATGCAGAATGCAAGTTGTCTTTGTTTCTTTCGTTTCCTTGCATCTCACAGTCAAGAGTGTGCATATGCCTCAAATCTGCATGCAGTGTCGCACAATGCCATTATAATTCCATGGACTTCTTATCATGTTCTTGCATTCACTTATGTCCTGTGGGCACCTCGAGACACGAAGTGTGGTTGTTTTCAATGTTATATCTTTCTTGCTTGCTGGTTCACACAATTGGGTTGCTCGCAGACCAATCCTTCACTAACATTGGTTAACCAATGCGCCAATGGCTACATTGGAGATATCACTTCACATGATCAGGCCCATGCACCATTATTTTAGGAGTAGGAGTAGTTTTTTCTTTTAGTCAATTTGTTTTCATGCTTGTTTTCTTACGTGCTTTGTCTGTTTGTTTGTTTGCTTGGTTACTATCTTTTCTTTTTCTTCTACTTCTACTCTTGTTTTGCTTTGTTGTTTATTTTTTTTCTTGTTTTGTTTGTAGGTTAGTTTCACCTGAAACCATCTATGACTCTTGAAACAAGCTGGGTAAAATACAAGAGGCCTTGTACAAATCACTACTTGGTTATCTCTCATCTTTCCTCTGCATGAAGAACTTGTTACTTTTAGTCCATGATACATCAAAGGAAAATACATACTATTCAAATGGAACCTTGGCGAAAACATAACACTTGCATGCTAACTAATGTGACCTACTCTACTCGGTTATTTTTGGGTAACCCTCGTCGGCTCAGTCAAGTGCGAGTCAAGTAGAGTAAGGTGAGGGGAAAACCTTAAAAGGCACGTCATAGATATAATAAGCTACTTCTCTACTATAAAAACCTCTTTTACTCTGAATAATTCAGGATCCCTCTTCCACCTCTGAAATGAATAAATGCTATGCACAGTGGAAAATAAGAAAAATGAAAAAATGAATAGTGAAAAAATTTAAAATGAAAAATTAATAAGGCGAAAGAAGAGAAAGGCTTCCTACGTAGAGAGGTGATGCAAGTAAATCTGTTGGGGTACTGACCAAGCTCATTGGCAGGGGAGCCATGCTTGTGTTCCTATGTGACTCTACCAAGGTATTGTCTAGGCCTACTAGCAGTGGAGCAACACCAAAGATGAAACTAAGACTTTGACGACTATACTACTTGTGCACCAATATATCACTCAACCCCAATCGAAACAAATGTGTTGCCTTGGCTTGGAATGTGTTTCAATTGAACAAGATCTTGGCAGATGCCACATCTTAAAATCAAGCCAGTGTAAAACCAGGTTGAACTAAGAACTGAACAATACTTCCAGAGTTGTTAGACTTGATTTTCGCAAACAAGGTCCATTCTGAGAGTTGGAGTTCTACAAGTGTGTCACCAAGCTTTTTAGCGGCTACAACTACCCTCCAAAATTTTTCCTTAGCTTCATTTTGGAGCCTCCCTACTAACCTTTCACAACACCTTGTCTTAATTCATCAAGTACACAAGCTTCATACTTTTCCTTGCACAAAGAAAGCCTGTCGATCAAAGATTGATGCATTCCCCTCACAGGCTGATCACTCGGACTTAGTCTAGCTGTAGGTTGAGCAGCACCCCCAAGAGATTGCGCAATGCTAGAGGGAAACTAGCCTTCCCTCTAGAAATTGTGCAATTCTGGCTAGCACCCTACTGGGCTACAAAATTGTGCAATCCTGCCAGTTAGGCTTCACTCAGAAAACTGTGCAATCCTTCCTAGCAGGGCTACTCAGCCTAGGAATTGCACAATCCTGGGCAACAATCCCCTACTATGCCCAAAAATTGCACAAATCTCCTAGGAAGCCAGCCCAAATCCCATCCAAAAATGTGAATTTTATCCCAGCAGTTGAGCAGCCTCATGCATGAGTAGTTGGGTTTACCAGTTCCACCCAGGACCAAGAAACTTGAGTTGCATGAATGGCTTGCTTTTTCCCGGAATAGAAAAATGCAACATGCAAAAAGAATCCCTTGATTTAGGGAGCTATTTTTAGCATCCGAAGGTTACATGCAAAGTTTATTGTAGAAACTTTCCTCCAAGTGTCACCTTTTCCTAGATTTGTGGCATGTGTGTCATGAGATCAAACTTATTCATTCGATGCACCAAAGCTCATTTTTTCACATGCATCTTGGAGCTCTGACATCCCATACGACATCCAGGAATCTTCCACACATCCAGCTTAGCGATTCATGGGTAAGTGGTATCAACTTGTCTTTTACAACATTTCTGTCACTTTTTGTGTTTTCTCTTGTGTGAGTGTTGTTTTCTTGATTTCTTTGAACACTTGTTGTCATTTACATGCATACTAGCTTTTACTAGTATTGTTTTAGTTTATGTTGCTATCTCACTATAGTTTTCGTTGCTATCTTATTATTGTCGCATTCATGAAACTGTTTTTCATGAACAGTCGCTGATTCGGTGACTGACTTCACCCACATGCATGTTGATCTTTTTACAGAATCTTTCAATCAATTTCTGCATGCAGGATCAGTCACTTCTACTTTCACTTAGTGTCACCATGAATTAACTTTCAAATTTGCTTTCAGTTGCCCATCGGGAGGTCTAGGCAGCCTTGGCCCAGACTCTGCCTTTGAAAACATCATTACTTAATATGGAGAAGGAAGGTTTTGTCTTCTTCTCCTGAAATGCACATTTCTTCCTAGGCACTATCCTCTAAGACTACTTTGTGTATTTTTGAGGGAGAGTGATTGTTGGCCCAAAAAATTGCACAATGCAATCCCTAAGCCTCAAGTCATTGCAAGCTGGAATCGCGTATTATGCAATCCCAATAGTTAGCAATCAACCTGGATTATGCATTGCACAAGTCCAACAGCCAATATTTCCTCTGAGACAACCCATACTACCTATCGCGCAATTCTGGTAGCCAGTCACCCAATCTCCTAGAAGAAATTTCACAATCTTTAACTATCATTCCCGTGGTATGTGTTATGTCATTCCCTGAATTTGCTTTGGTTTTCACTGATAGGTTTCTTGCCATGCATGTTGCTTTATCTCCAGATACTTGAGGTGTTCATCCATCTCTTAGCAGTATAGGATCAATTGCCTCCAATAGAGCAAGATCAAAGGAAACTCATGGAAGTGAAACTAGAGTAGTAATTGAGGAGGTGTCCACATTTATACTGATCTATGAAGATACCAAGTTTTTTCTAGACAACAACATCAAGCTGAAAAGGAAAGAGGTCAATGAAGCATTTGTAGGCACTTTTGGGGAATAACTAAAATACTGTCACATGTATGTGAACATTCACAAGTCCGACCTATACCCAAGTGCATGCAGACACCCCGTGTTCTCATTAGTCGAAATGATACACTGGATCGTCTTGCACATTGATCCTAAGACAATGACTCTGAGCAGTGTCAGTGGGATGAAGCTTGCAACCTTCTCGACATAGGATTATGATGAGGTGTATCATATGACGAAGCCTGTGACTATCATGGAGACTGCTTTTAGCTTACCGAGCAGTAGTGCCAACTCCAGAGACATTCTGAAGAACTCGGTCAAGGAGCTAGCTAGATTCAGGATGATACCCAACCAAATCTATAATACGATGATACTGCGGAAGGTGTATCAATACTTGGTCATATTTTCAAGTCTACTATGTGGCCAAGAAAGCATGGAAACCTTCCCACAAAGTTTGGTGATCGCATTGGACCAACTCGCCAGAGAGAGTAAACCATGTAACTAGTCCAGCATGTTGGCTCATCAGCTGAAGGAATAGGTAACGAAGGCTCGCCAGTCACCCAAATGTATGCAAGTATAGATCTACATGTCTACCTGCATCTTAGATGCAATCTATGCCAAACAAGGGTTCCCAGGCTTGGAGTGGGCAAGTTCATTAGTGAAGACTATTGTGAACACATATTCTAAGTTTTTGTCCGAATGCAACTTCAGAGGAGTAATCACATGGTTGTCTCATCATTTTTTCATCCCAGTTTACAAGATGATGTTCAACTAGGATCCACTGTGCATGTCGAAGGAAGTAATGGAGGCACTGATAAACATTACTAATTGGTATGCCTCCCCATCTAGCACCTTCATATGAATGTTTATCACGGATAAGCCTCTGCATGTTCTACTGAACTTTTCCTTGGACATACTCACCATGTAGGAAGTAGAACATCACATCTCGGGAGGATTGATAGCTAGACTGCACCAGAAGAAGAAGGACCCTTGGTCTGCTCTTCCATTTCGGATTGGGTTATATTAGATCTGGAATTTCAAGCAAGCGGATGTTGAAGGCGAAAAGATGAATAAGTATGCATTCAACCTCCAGAGTTACAATCTGTATGACCCACATTGTATTGTGAAAGATCCATGCATGAGATTACAGTTCAATTGGATCCACCAGGCATTTCATTGAGCCGAGGAGGACCCATGGAGATATTCCTACAGTTTCTCCAGACCCAATGAACATGTCGAATTTGTTGTGGAGTGGTTAGTGAAGTGACATGAAGTAGCATATTGGAGAGCACCAGCAGCAATAGTAGCAAGAAAGGCAAGCATACCAATGTGCAATAAGGGCAAGAGGAAGATTTTCTATCACATGGAGGAAGATAAAAGCTGCAAGTTTCGAGCAAATCCAATGGAAGAGAAAGTAGCTATGGCTAAAGAGGCAAAGAGGCAGCAACCCGACAAGAGAATCTCATAAAGGCAGAGGGATAAAATAAGAATGGAGGAAGTAGAGAAGGAGTTGCGTGAGTTGAAGGACAAACTTCAGAAGGAACAAGAGTTGCAGAAATAGGAGAGGGAAGCGCATCTGAAATAGGTACAACAAGGGGCACAACATGCACAAATAGATGAAACAGTGCCTGTACATGTTGTGGATTCATCAGAACACCGGGCATCAGGCAGACATGGTGAACCATCACAGGAGTAGGACTTCTCTGATGAGATAGATCAAGAATTTCAACAGTTGGATACGGATATGGAGAAAATGGAATTGGAATAGGACAACGACCTTATGCGTCACCACCAAGAGGTTGACTTACCTACTTAACTGCATCCAGATGATGAGCAAGTCTCAAGTGACTGAGGAGGCACTGAGATCCTCAGAGGTCAGCCAGAAGGATATATGCACAACATCTCATTCAGCTAGTCTAAACATAGAGTTGTGGAGTCTTGTAGAGTGTCGAATCTCGATGACCATACATCTCCTACATAAGCTGAGGAACTAGTGACCATGTTTGACAGGTGCAAACATCCAGAAACCTTGGCTGATGCATCTAGATTGTATGCCGAAGCCACTAGCTCAAGTGTTGGCTTTCTGATAGCTGAAAATGAACGAATGGCTAAAGAACTTCAAACAGCCAAGCAAGGAGGAGAGTTGGTGACAATGCCTACCCGAGCTAAACTAAAGAACGAAATACTAGATGAATTATTGTCCCTTGGCACAATTATGTGAGAATTGTACTCCAAGTTTGGAATCATGCATAAAGCAGTCATCCATCTCAATGGATGATAGCATCGATGTGCTAGAAGAGCACGTATCTTGATGAAATTGCATGTTCTTGCTGGTTACATGCAAATATGGATGACGAGATATGAGGGAGCCCCTCTTCACTTGCCTAAGATGATTAAGGCTAATGCGTTCGAGCTAAAGGCATGTTTTCAGAGTCAAATACGAAAGTATGAAGAGCTCCTATAGCTCATCACCAGTATACAGGATCCCCATGCATGTGTGTTCAAGAAGATGGATGTTGTGGTGTATGTGCATGTGATCCCATCTATTGGGAATCTCACCCAGGCGAAGACAAAGCCCTAGGTCAACCTAGATCTTGACTCATACTTTGACAAGTTGATGCGCATTGCCACTAGCCCAGACTTGCCCGTTAGTGCAGACATCATGCACAAGTATGTTGTTGGTCCAGCTACATTGAAGGCAATGATGCACATGCTTACAAGCAAGTTGGATAGAAGAGCTTGAGCAGTGTACCCGAATGCTATGGAGGCAAGTACCAAGTTCCAGAAAGATGTCGCCTTGGAGCACATTGGCGCCATCATGGACTATCAACCTTGGCATCAGTATGTTACTGTTGATCAGTGCGAGGATGTTGAGGAGTTGGACTTCCATCATTGTTTAATTCACAGTGATGTCTAGCATGGTTTACTCAAGCCATTTCTCTCACATGGGTACATGTGGATTGTAATGTAATGTCATGTCAAGTGTAAGTCAAGTGTTGATAGTTGGATGCAATAGTCATAGTGTAGATGAAAAGTCATGAGGGTAGATGAACTGTCACAAAGGGGAATGTCAAGGGTCACCTCACCCTTTGCTATAAATAGTCCCTCATAAATCATTTTATAGGATTTTACTAAACCAAGCTTCCGATAAGACTATCTTGAAGACACTTGGATAATATTGTAATGACCCTTGGCTTCTCCACTGCACAGAGCTAGTACATCTCTTTAGAGGAGCAAGCAGTTGTGGCTGTAACATTCCACTATCACGATTAATGGTTGGACATGTATGTATTGTATGAATGGAACTTACACGTCTTAATAAAACAAGAGCCAACATGTTTCATGCATATGTTGCATTGTATTCTATGCTATCTAGTTTACTCTAAATGATATATGTATTGGTTTTCTTACGCATTCTTGTATAAATATCTTTGTATGTATGTATGGATCTTTCTGAAATGTGTTGTTGGTTTAACCATCACTTTGGATTTATTGCCAACTTTCCTTCCATGTTGTGATGCATCTTCACTCATTTCTTCCCTTCTTAACTGCATGCTATCACAGGGTTCCAAGGGGCACACTCATCTCAACCCCCGTGTGTTAGAACCTCTCATGCACCTTCCTTGCCTCACTGCAACTGTCACACCCTTACTACCAACATATTTATCTTACTTGCCTCTCTGTGAAATCGCGGTCAAGGCATTACTGTATGACCGACTGTTGGGACTCCTACACCAAATGGTCTAAGGTCTAATTGGGACTTCTTACCAAGGAGATCTCATGACATGTTGGTGGGTCCAACACCATCAACAATTGTTTAGCTTAATATTAAAATTTAAATCTATAAATATCTCATAAGCATTCACAATTAGCAAGTTCCAATAAATTGAAAGTTTTACAACACTTTCAGCTAATAATAGCTGAAATTTCAAGAATTCTTATGAACATACTTGGTTGTGTATTTATACAAATCTAAAAAGATGGCAATATTCTCTAGCTGCAATGAGAATATGCATATCCTTATGAACCATCTGTTTTTTCACCCAACTATATCCAGGGAGAACTTACCCCCCTGGAACACCCGAGTTGTAAGAGCTCCCAAGCAGTACCAAAATATAATAGTAAACAAATGTAAAAGAAAAGTGAGGGAGATAAGTTTTACTTCCTCTCAATACCACCCAAGGATAACTCCAACAGGTACAACTACTTAGTAATTTACTTTATGGATTTCAAATTCATTTCAACAACATTTGGCTACTTGCCAAGGCTCTACCTCTCACAATCATCTTCAAGTCTCTCTAGCTCTTGGTATCACAATGAACCCCCTATTCTTTAAGTGAGGATACATGAGACACACATATTGGAGGAGCAACAAATTTTTGTCATAAAGGAGTAATATGAATGCCTTGTATTCCATTTAGAGGATTATAACTCATGCCATTAAGGGGAGGTATGAATTCCTTAGTTAAGGCGAGTGTAACTTATGCATTAAAGAAGTGTAACAAGAATCTCTTATGACATTTCTTGAATGAGTGTAAGAGGAATATGTCATTCTTTGATGAGTGCATAAAAAGAGAGTATAATGTTTTATTAAAAGAGAGAGATATTTACATAGAGCCATGAGAGTCATCAAGGAGAGATGTGTGAAGTGATTGTGGGAATGAAGGTGAGTTGTAACTCCCTTTTAATAATAATATCATAGTCTCATAAAAGATAATAATAATATTAATGATATTAATAATATTAAGGATTAAGTCAATATTGAACTATTAGGATCGACTAATGATAATTTAAGTGATTTTCCTTCAACTATACTTGATTACCCATTGAATGAAGGTGATTTTCTATTTTTGGAAAGTCATACTTGAGATGCTATACACGACTTTCTATTTTTATAAAGTCCCTTAATAATTTTTAGAAATGATATCTTCTTTAGGAAATTCATCCTTGAGATGCCCATGATTGGTGTTTTTCTTTCGGATAATACGGATTTTGCATCCCTATTCCATACATCTCCAAGCATTAGTAGTTTGAGTACTATGTGCCCTAATCTACTCCAAGGATCCAAGATTCCACACCTTGATCCCTTAAATATTTATGTCTCCACATCCCAATCATTTTATTATATATCCAAGACTCCACGTCTTTATCTTTAATGGATTTACGACTTTGCGCCTTAATCCTTTTATTATAGATCCAAGACCACATCTTTATCTTTCATGGAATTAGGACTCGGCAACTTAATTTTCATGGATTATTAGCTACTCTACTTTGAAACTCCATGCTTCATGTTAAGGTACTGATTGTGAGCTCATAATCATTTTATAGTTCATTGGTAAGTTCTTGTTCCAAGACCTACACAGCTCGCAATCTCATAGATCAAAGGAATCAAATGAATTTTATAGTTAAATTATTCACATTTTACAAAAGATTGTGTATGAATTCCATAGTCATTTTGGTCATGGAAAAATGACTTTTGAAACCATTTATAATTTGAAAATCCTTATTTGCAAGTAATCACGTCCCGCATCACATCCTGTTCAGTAAAATATTAATCATATATAATTATAAAAATAATGTATCATGACTTCCACAATCATTTATAATATGAGCATCCTTGTTTGCAAATTACCATGTCCCCTACTACATCTTGTTCAATACAATATTAATCATATATAATCATAAAAATCATGTATCATGACTTCGACAATGATTTATATTTTGAGCATCCTTGTTTGCAAATAACTAGGTGCCCTCCCACATTTTGGTTAGTAAAAGATTATGCTTATATAATCATAAATATCTTATATCATACATAAACCATAATTAACCATATGTTCCACATAACCATGTTCATGCATGGATATATGTACCTCAATCTTGCATCACCGTCCATGTTATACACCTATGCCCAAACTAGGATACCAAAAGAGAAAACATTGATAATATACTCTTAACCAAAATCAGGTTTTATACACACAACCATAGATATTATCATACTCACATAGCAACCCGTTGACCCAATCCACGTCTATAGCATATAAACATGTACATAAGTCTTTCATGCATAATTTTATATCATTACATCAAAATAACCCTAACTAATTGTCACAAAACTAAACGTTACAACGTGGGACACTACATGCTCCCCCTCTTAGATTAAACTTGGCCCGAAGTTTTATTATAGTCATTGGATATATATAATATATAGTATATATATATATATATATAATATATATATAATCCATTAGCTTGTCCATGAAGACTAAGAATACCATTATTAATCAAGTATCATGCATAGTTATGCCATACTAAATTGATTTTAACATACACTAAAATACATGCTATATTAGAACAATCATCTAATCAAGCATATTATATCTAGATACTATTATTTGACAATGATCTCACATTACAAATTATTATCTTTTCCTCATATAATTTATTAATAATTCAATAATCTTTCCCATGTCATTTTCTTACGTTTCTCTACAAAAATTGATCTTTTCGACTCACAAAAAACTCCCATACTAGTTTTTTAAGGAACAATTATGGTCCATCCCATCTCAGAATCAAATTTTGATACAAGAAGCATCAAATCATCCACATAAAATATCCATTGAAACTATGAAAACAAAAATGTCATATATATAACCCACTCTTACATCCCACTTGATTTATGTGTTGTCAATCCATGTTTTCCCTTTTTCATTCCATAAGGCACCCTTTCAATAAAAATCTTTAAGATATACCTACAATTTTTACTAAATGTTTACTCTTTAAGTTAAATCACAATTTGAGGTTTAGTCCACATTTTTTTTGTTTTTAATTAACAAGCTAAGGTTCTATACAGTTATCATTGACCTAGTTTTATATTATATATCATTCCTTCATAATCATCATTATTATTCACTTCTCTTACTTGAGAGTCAATTATGAATGACTGAGTTAGAAAATATTCATTCCAAAAACAATTAAATATATCTTTTCAAAAGTGGCTTTCAATCAAGAAAAACTTTCGTAATTATACAAATACAATATCTATATTATTGAATCTATCTTGATAACTATAAGTCAACTTGTTTTCCCACTGCAAAATCAGTCATGATTTCTATCCGATAATTAATTAATTCATTTGGTTTCATGTCTTATTCCTTACTATTAATAAATAAAAATAAAAAAGAAAAAAAACAAGCTATGAAAACCATACATTTCTCAAACTATGAAGAATTGTAATGATTTTAAATAAGATTTACACTATCATAAACACATTTCTAGCCTAAATGTAATTTCAGTTTTTTTTTTTTTTTTTTTTTTTTTTTTTTTTTTTTTTTTTTTTTTTTTTTTTTTTTTTTTTTTTTTTTTTTTTTTTTTTAACTACCGCTAAAAAGATTACAACATTCTGTGAAATTACTAACTGCTCATACAACTATACATCCAAGCACAAAATTCCTATCTGTCAATCTCTTCCATTCCACATATAATGCAATGATCTTAGGCTTCTATGTCATGCAAGAATTCCAATTCATCAAAATGTAATTTCACTGTCCTTCAAGTTCTCCCTCAAAAAATATGAGAAGCACATATTCTTGTAAAACAAGAGCTCAACTAAGATTTTCATTCATTACATAATTTTTCTTTAAGTTCAAATAAAACAAAGTTCTCACTGCATAAAATGTGTATCTTCTAAACATGTTATTCTCTTAACAATTTAGAAGGTAATCAAATTCCAGGAAAGAAGTTCATCAAGTTCACAAACAATATGAATTTTGACTCAATCGCCTAAGTAAAAATAATTTTGAGAAGTTCATGTGTTCAATCCTCATAATTTCTCTAATTAATTTCGTTAAATAGAATTCAACCAATACTCAATTGAAAAAATCATTAAAGAGACTATTATGGATTTCCTAGAACTATTTTGTCTTAAGCCAATAGAACATATAGTTCATCAACTTATCAAAATAATATTTTTCTACATTCGAGGCATTTGAAAATTATTTTAATTCTACATATATCTAAAATGTTGAAAAAATTTACAATACTATAGGATATATACCTAGTTCAAACTTTACTCCATATATCAAAATCAATTACTCCAAACATTTTAAACCACCTAATGGTTTTCAATATAACAATATTAGTATCTTCATTTGCAATAAAAATAAAATAATGGATTTAAACATCAAGAAAATGCATGTTACGAATCTCTATCCATTTAAATTTAATTACACATAATCAATCCTCCTTAATCATGTCTATGAGATTCCATCAAAATATTTGTCTTCATGCTAACCAAAAGAATTACTTAGCTCATAGATATATGTTACTATCCATTCCACACCATTCCTTACTTCATTACTTAACTCATACATATATGTTAGTATGGATTCCACTCCCATACATTTGCTCATAGATATTTTCTAGTACGGATTCCACACCCATACATTAACCAATATATATATGCTAGTATGGATTTCACACCCATTCATAACATAAGGAAAACATAAACTTCAAGTGTTCCTTAAAATGGGTTCCACAACGCTTCACGCCCCAGTCATTTAAGCCTCTTGTTTATTAGGAAGGTCATACCTCAACCTAGTATTTGAGTAATTTCAAGTTATTTGATGCATAATATCAACCCAAACTACACAAAATCATTTCAAATAAATCATAGAAATTCCATTCTTACCCATTAATAATGTATTCCCAAATCATATTTTAACACATCAAACTAATCCACATACATTACTCTTGAATCTAGATTCATAGTTAAAAGTGACATCCTTCAAGGTAGCTTTTGTTATGCTTCCATTAGTGTAGGTAAGAAAAGAGTCAAAATTAACATGAAAAACTCAATCATTGTGTTAATTGAATCATGGCCTTACACTTGTTACACATTCCCAAACCATGCACACCAAATCATGATACTATAGTTTAGATTAGGCTAATATTTTTCTTGGTAGATACAATTTTAGCTAGTAAAGATAGCTAGTAGGTCCATATCACATCGATAATGATGCATCAAACATATGTGAAACCATGCATCCACTCCACATATATAACTCAACCATTTACTATAAAGCCATTCACATGCTTCGGGCTATCCCTAACCTCTCAAGCACATCCTTTCCCAACATATTTTTAAGTCGTTTACCATATTTCTAATAATTTGTCTTAACAAAAATATAAAGGAATATAAGAAGACATTTTTTCTTTCATTTGTTTTTAAATGACATAATAATAATAATAATAATAATAATAATAATAAGATCCTTCATGTAACCAATATGCTTCCAATTCAACATACACAATAATTCAACATGCATGCCAAATTAACATTCATGCATCAACCTACAAGCATGTATGTTGGCCCATTAGGACTTATTGTCTTAACATTGGTATGATACCATATCTAAAGTCCCACCTTAACAACCATCAATAATATAGATAATTAGAGGTCACATTAATCACTAATACTCTATTTATTTATTTATTTGTAACATTGTTGGCTTAGCTATCATGTAATCAAGTTCCTTTATCTATTTGAATATAGGAATACAACATAAGTAGTCGGGGATATGTTTCCTTAAAACCAATTCCAAAACACATTTCTCCTCAAGTTTAAAAGAAGCATGTGCTATTTTCATACTTCTATGTGATCTCTAAGTAAGGCTGGAAACCATTTCCACCATAATTCCATGTGTGAGCATTAAGATATATCAACCTATTTGATCTCCTATATTATGCTAAATAATTTCTACTTATTGACTCTTGACATTATAACCACAAAAGTGTGCCACAAGAATATAAAATATTATGCTTCCATCACAAAAATCACATATAAGGGTATAAGTATTAACCTACTTATAACAAGATATATAAAGGAGGAATATGCTTCTCTTCACCAGTAAATCTAATAAATATGATATGTTTATTGATTCATCAATTAAAAGTTCCCAATAACATTGCTTCAATCACGAGACTTGTATAACGAATGTTGCAGCAAGAGCAACAACTGTTACAAATTCAAAATCATATTATTCTTCAAAAAGTTCCAAATAAAATAGTGGATTTACCAAAAATGGGACACTAGTTGTTCGCTACAACCATTAAACATAAGATTGCACCCATGAATACATGGAGCTCAAATGAAAGTTATTATTCTCACTTTCACAAAATCCTATAAAATTAGTCATTGTAAAATTGTTTCCAACAACAACCCTTTTTTTAAATGAAAGATTTAGATAATAAAAGTAACAACTATCCTATTCTCTATTCATAATTCAACAACTTATTAAATTCATTTTCACATTCAAACAAAAACTTGCAAACATAGGAAGCTTTATCCATTAAATAATCTATTCATAAATTTTCTAGTACATAAAAGTTACTTTAAGTAGGAAATTTACTCTAACAATTTATATAATGCACAAAAGCTACATCCATTGAGGATTTTTGACAAACACTTTGCAAGCATGAAATCTAGAGGCTATAACTATTGAGGCCTTATGATGAACACTTTGCAAGCATGCAATCTATGACCATTGTTGTTTTTTGACAAACACTTTGTAAGCATGCAATCTACAACCGTTAAGGAAATTTGTTAAAAACTTGGAAGCCAAAATATTTTATGGAAATTTGACATGAATCTAAGATTCTTCCTCAACCTATTTATCTCATAAAATTTATAAATTAATTCTTCAAATAACAAAATATTAAAACATGGACTAGATCATGTTACTCTTTCACCCAAAACTTAAGAATATGTATACATAGTTGGGAGAAATAGTCTGCAAACACTAGTACAAAGTATCTAATTAGTTACTAACAAATGACTAAAATTTTCATATAAACAACAATTTTTTAATAGGTGACCAATAGTAGCTAATTTACAATATCTTATAACGTGACCATTTAGTCGTTTTTAGCTTAGTCATTAATTGGTTGTCTTAATTTTATCGTCTACTAGTATATTTAATCATTAATTTGGTCATTAATATAGTCATTGATTTAGTCATTAATTACGATAATTAATGACCGAATATACAAAAAAATATATTTTTATATGATAACGAGAGAAAACCAATTAATGACCAAAGAAATATGACCAAAATGTTGGTCGTGTTATAATATATTGTAAATTAGCTATTAATAGTCATATATGTGCAAAATGTAGTCAGTGCTTGAGACCGATTAATGACCAAAGAAATATGACTAAATTTCGGTCATGTTATAACATATTGTAAATTAACTACTAATAGTCATATATAAATTTAGTCATCATTTATAATCCCAAATTATCATTTCTTGTAGCCATTTATCTTTTTCTGATAGTTTCATATTCATTATATAAACAATTGATTTAGTAGTTTATATTCATTACATTGAATTTCATTAATAATCATTATAAAATATTTTTTTAATGTTTAAAATACCAACAAGGATTCAACAAGCAACATGTGGCCCAGCTGCTGCTGCCTCTGCTGACCTAGCCGCTGCTACCCCTACAGATCCTTTCCTTGGCAGTGTCCTACTGCTGAGGCCAACCAGACCATGTAGCCCTCTGAGGAGGGAAATTCCCACTTTTCCACATAGCCAAGGATTGAAGAAAACGTAAAAGCCTTCACATCTCTGATCACAGAGAATGGAGCTCCAAGGAATAAGCCATCAGTTAGTAAATTTGTAAGGAAACTCGATAGTATCCCAAATATTTCTCTTCCTCCGGTAATCCCAGGAAGATCAACCATCTTTCTAGAAAAATGTGGACTTGTTGGATAGTTCACAGGGCTATGGCCTTCACCCAAATCAGTGCAAAAATGGGTGGAAAGAAACTGGAACGCAACCACACAGGGGAAGATAGAAATTCAATTCTGTGGAAGGGGATATTAAACCATTCTCTTAGAAGCGAACGAGGATTAAGATCTGATATTTAGAAACGGACCTTACTTCATGGACTCGAGAGGTTTATACCTGAATGGATGGACGCCAGACTTGGATCCGGAGATGGATGTCTGAAACGCTGTGCTAGTGTGGGTCAGGCTCCCGCATCTTCCTCTCTGTTGCTGAGGAGACGAATCTGTGAAGGCTATAGGAAATGCAGTGGGAAAATATATTGACAGATGTGAGTCAAAAACACAACATGCACACATGCACAAGAATATGTGTGGAAGTAGATCTCGGTAAATGCCTCCCAAAAACAATAAAGATCAAGGTCGACCAATGGGCACACATTCAGTAGCTGGACTATGAGAAAATACTATTTAAAAGCAAGGTATGTCACTAGTATGGCCATTTTACAAATAGGTGTCTTAAAAATGTAGAGCATGAAAATGTAGAAGAGCAAGAACCTACATGGGAGAAAGTAAAAGGAAAAAACCTACCAACAAGCATACAACTTCAAAATTTATCAGTCCCAAGAAGCAATTGAAATAACCTCTCAGCCTCCAGTGAAGGTTACTCCTCCTGATCACACAACTCTGAATCTTTTTGAGCCTCTAGAAGACTCCTTTGATATAGCCTCTCACAGATCCCCTCCCTCAAACCCTACCTATTTAGCTCTCATATCCACCCCCAACCCTATATCCTCCCCACCACCACCATCAGTGGACTACATCCTCACTAGAGCCAAAGCCAAAGAAATATCCCAAGCCTGGGATCAACAAAAGAAAGTGGGAAGGAAATTGAATAAAGAAATCAGAGATGAGGCAACAACTAAAGAAATGGCCTTATGAATGCAACGACCAATGGATTCATTCCTTGGGAAACAAACAGGAAGTCATGAAAAAACTTAGCAAAGAGGAAAGGGAGGATCACACCAACACAACAATAAATAACGATAGTGGTCTCTTGGAATTGTCGCATCCTTGACACCTCCTTCAAAGTCAATGCAGCTAGAGGGATTTTAGTTAGGGAACAACCAGACATATATATGATCCAAGAGACCAAACTAAACAAGCAAGAAAACCAAAAAATGATTCAAAAACTAGAAAATTATGAAGAAGTAGTGTTAGAAGCCACAGGAGCATCAAGAGGAAGCAACATTATTTGGGATAAAAGAAAATGGGAACTAATGACCCCAAAAACCAGTAGACACTGGATTAGAACAGAGTTGAGGAATCGCAAAACAAAAGAATAGTATAGTATTTTAAATGTGTATTTTCAAAATCACTATAGAGAGAAAGAACAATGTTGGAAATCATTTAAAGAAGAAATAGCAGAGATACAAAGTGGGCACTTAATCCTGGGAGGAGACTTAAATCTGATAAGGAATACCAAAGAAAATTTTGGTGGAATCTTCCACAATGATCTATCAAGAGAAGCACTTGAAGGAATCATAGAAGAACACATATTATTAGACATTCCGCCAAGCAATGGAAAATACAGTTAGAACAAGAAAAGAATTGGAAAAAGCAACATAAAAGAAAGGTTGGACATAATTCTTATTCATGAAAGCATAGCAACTGCTTACCCCCTTATGAAAAGTAAAATTGTTCACAACTCAGTTTCACATCATAAGCCGGTGGTGTTAACCTTATGGAAACTGGAAAATCAAGGACCCCTTCCCTTTAGATATAATTCAATTTGGGATAGTAAGGAAGATTTTGGCAAACAAAGAAAGGAAAGCTGGAAACAAAGTGTTATGGGATCTCCACAGTATGTTTGTGAAACTAAGCTAAAGAACCTAAGGATACACCTAAAAAATTGGGCAAGTGAAAATGATCTCCGACACAAAACCATGAAAATCGAATTGCAAAAAAAAATGGATAACGTTTGCAAGGAAAAAGAGAACAAGGAAGAAAGCCAGCAAGATCATATACAAGAAAAGGAAATATATCTGGAAATATATAAGCAAAATAGGCAAGAAGAAGAGGAGAGCATACTGAAATCAAGATGCCTCTGGCTACAATCGGGAGACAAAAATGCATCCTTCTTTCATAATACAATGAAAATAAGGAGGTCAAAAAGTCATATTGAACAGATTCAAGTAAATGGTCAAGAAATAAAAGGAGTTGAAGAAGTAAAAAAAGCAACCCATAAACACTTTAAAGAACTCCTCTCAACAAGTGACTGGCAGGCAACTAATGAAGAAATTTTGCAGCATATAACAAAAAAAATAAGCGACCAGCAAAATAGGGAATCATACAAAGAAATCACTAAGGAAGAAGTCAGAGAATCTATGTGGAATATCCACCCTCAGAAAGCACCAGGTCCAGATCGATTTATAATGTCCTTCTACAGACAAAATTGGTAAATTATCAAAAAGTACCTAATGAGAATGCTCAAAAATGCTTTCCAGAAAAAAAGATTCGAGGAAGTACTAAATCGTCCTTCCTATCCCTTATTTCCAAAGAACCCAATCCTACAACTTTTAACATATATAGTCCAATCTCCCTTTGCAACTCGTCTTATAAGATACTTACCAAAATCCTAGCAAACAGAATGAAAAAATTACTCCTGAAAATAATTTTAAAGAACCAAGGAGGATTTGTTCCCAAGAGGCAAATCACATACAATGTGATAATTGTACAGTAGGCTATCCACAATAGTATCCAAAGAAAGGAAAGAGGAATGATTGCGAAGTTAGATATGACTAATGCATTTGATAGAGTTAACCATAACTTTTTTGGAGCAGCTCCCAAAAGGTTTGTCTTTTCAACAAATTTCATAGAGATTATCCAAGCCTGTATTTCAAATCCTTTGATAGCTCCTTTAATCAATGGTCGGCCCAGTAAATTCTTCCAAAGCACATGAAGGCTAACACAGTGCTATCTATTTTCTCCATTCTTATACATCATCATGGTTGAATCGTTGAGTGCTATGCTAGAAAACCAGAGACAACAGAAAAAAATAACATGGATCCACATTTCGAGAGGAGTCAAAGATATAAACCACTCTCTATTTTCAGATGATACCCTTCTCATAGGTAGGGCATCCTGCATTATTGCAAAATGTTTCAAAAAAGTCTTGGATGAATTTCTCCTAGCCTCAGGAGGGACTTTAAACAACTTCAAATGCAGAATTTATTGTTGGAACACCCTAACAACAACAATGCAACATATCTCACAAATTCTAGAAATACCCCTACAAATAAATTGGACCCACTTCACCTATCTTGGGCTGCCCTTAGTAAAGGAAGTGGTAAAATCAGAAGTCTAGAACAGGCAAGTGGAGAAAATGAGGGGAAGAATTCAGAATTGGGGAGTGATGTGGCTCAACTTGGAAGGAAGAGTGACATTGATTAAAGCACTTCTCTTGGCCTTACCTATATATCAGTATGGAATCATTATGGCTCTGGCAAGCACCCACAAGCAAATGGAATTGATAATTAGAAGCTTCCTCTGGCAAGGAGGAAAAGAAGATAATAAAAAATTTATCCGTGTTAAATGGGAGCAAGTTACTCTACCCTATGAAAAAGGAGGTATAGCAATAAGACTGCGAGGTCTAATTTGAACATTGCCCTAGGGACAAAAAATTTCTAGAGAATGATAAATGGGAATGGCCAATGGTGGGAAAAAGTACTAACAATCAAATACTTGAATGGTCATAGAACAAAGCTTAAGTACTAACAATCAAATACTTGAATGGTCATAGAACAAAGATTCTCACTGGTACTACTCCAGATAGGCCATGCACCCAAATGTGGAAATTGGTTAAAAGGATAATTCCTCTCATTAGAGATCAAATATCCAAAAATCCATGGAATGGAAAAACAATTTCTATCTAGGAGGATAGAATAATGGGGAAAAACCCCTTAAATCAACAACAAAATTTAAAGGGCCTTTAGAGCTGGATGGAAGAGAAAAGTTTTAACACACTTTATTCTATTTCAGATTGGGATCAGAATAACTGGGTTAGATGGAAAAAGTTGGCCACTCCATCAAGACTTAAAAGTCAGTGGGAAATTGTAAAAGTCCATTTGGTTGGGGTTGCACCCATCAACATACAAGAGCAAGATGAGTTTGCTTCGGACCCAAATGAAGGGGATTACATAGTGCAATCAGGGTAGAACTCCTCCAAAATCTCCACAATCAAAATGTTTGGAGTCTTTGGAAGGCAGCATGGAATTTAGAGAGTCTTCCTAAAATTAAATTCTTCACGTGGACCATTGTCAAAGGGAAAATTCTTACCTCTGAAAATAAAATAAAAAAGGAATACAAGGGCCCTCAAAATGTGTCAAGTCTCAAAAGTTGGAAGAAACCATCTAACACCTCTTCATTAACTGTATGGTGGTGATAAAGTGCTAGAAACAGGCAACAAGTCCATTGGAAATAAAGATAAATCCAACAATCCAGTTGACTATTGTTCATAAAGATTAGGATAAAAGCTACCGATATACAAAGAAAAAAAGGCAACAATAAAAAGGATATGGAAATGCCTCCCTTCAATCCTATGTTGGAAAATTCGGTTAGCTCGAAACAAATGCATTTTCAAAGAACAAAAGCCAAATCTAGGGAAGATCTTAGCAAAAGCTTGGAGCCAAGTTGCAGAGACAATTAGTAGAAATCGTATTTCAAAAAGGGACCAGAATAATTTACAATAAGAAGAGAAATACTGGTACAGTAAATCAATGTTAGAAAACAAAGCAAAAGCAGTAGTTACAACAAATAGTAAAGAATCCCACACAAAAAAGAATTGGAAATTAAGATTGGAGGACAAAGAATTTGCAGAATGGATAAAAGAATAGAATAGACACATTCTCTTTTCTGACGGAGCTACAAAAAATAACCCAAGCAAAGCAGGGGCAAGAGGAGTTATAATACACCCAAATCGACAAAAAATAATAACCTATGAATGGAGCCTGCGAGAAATGACAAATAGAAGGGTTGAAGCATACAACCTTCTCCTAGGCATAAGGATTTTAAACAAAAATGCATTCAAAAACCCTATAATAATAAGGGACTCTGCTATCATAATAGCCACTCTAGATGCCAACAGGGACTTCAAAAGCATAGCCATCAATAATTTTTATCGAAGGATCAGAGCAAGTTCAGAAAGTTTGGTAAATATAACCTTAAAGCACGTCCTCAGAAACCAAAACAAGGACACAGATATCGATGCCAACAAAGCAATTGACAGACTAGTGGATATAGTCAAAGAGAACAATGAAGTTTATGAATAAAGTATCCCTTGACCCCTCCTCTAGTATAAATAATGAGAATGTATACCATGATCCACATGTATCAGTGCAGGCTCCCAAGTGACCTGCAACAATATCGTGTTCAACAGCAACATGGTTCCTCACAATAGAGATCAATAATTCAAGACCAGAAACAACAAATCAATAAAGAAAGGCCACAAAGTAAGAGTGTGGGGACTGAGGAAGATTCATCATACAGGTATCAAGGGACTCTGGAGATCAATGGCCAAGGTTTCAATTCAGTTGTAGTAGAAGAAGAAGTCGAAAATGCCATCGCAGCCATCGATGGTGGAAGATCAATAGCCATCGGGAACTCTCTTACACGAAAGTTAAAGAATAAGAAAAGGCGATATTGTAAACTAGAATGGTATTTCAGGCAGAGTTTCAGCGGTAAGTGGTTTCGGGAGGGAACCACCTGATTCCACTCACTCATGGACACATATCATGCGGGTGGTGTGAGAATACTACCTTTTTAGGTGAGTACTCTCCGCGTGATTTCCTTCTCGATATTCTTGCCAACCATTGGATCTCTCGTGTGTGGATTGACGACGGAAGTGGAACGCGTAAGTTGTTTGACTGGCCAAATCTGACGAGGGATTTTCTACGTTGGAGATCTAGTCTTACAAATGTAAGCTTTGAAAAACGTGCCAAGGCTTTGGAAAAGAAAATTTCATTAATTATCATGCGTTGTGTATATGCCAATTTTTCGAGCATAATGGTCTTTGACTTTATCCGCCTTTTCAAAAGTTAAGTCATTTTTTGAAGTTCAAGTCATCCTTTGGAAAGTTAACCCACATCTCAGAACCATGAAACTAGCTCATTTGTTTTGAAGTTTATGGATTTTGGGCGGCAAAAGTAGATGCAGGGACTACGCTCCCATTTATGCACTACTTTTGAACTTTCCCTCCCATGATTGTACAAGGAACTAGCTTCCTTTCCCTCTTTTTTGCAATATATATAAAAGTAACCGACTGTGTTGAAAAAAAAAAAAATTCATTATAAACAACTAATTTAGTTGTGTATTAACTTTATTTGTGTTAATAATTAATCAATACAAAATACTAATTCAATAGTTTTAGATTGATTTTATGTGTTCATTATTAATCAACATAAATTAATTTGAATGATTTTTCCACTAAATTAAAAAAATATCATATAATGTGCATATTCATCCAATATGAAAGCGCAAAGTTACATATGTTAATTCCAATACTAAACAATATCAAGTGCAACTATAAATAATTTCAACCACATACCTTATATTATATAAAATGTTAAGTATTACAATATGAATTTCCAATTTAATATTGGTTGGACCACAATTTACACATGAAATATTGTTTCATCACTCCAAAACATTATGACTGTTTTGCCAAGGAATTACAAGTGAATTCAAGAGCTGTGAAGAGTTGACCATCAATCTCTATGTTTGTGTCTTATGCTGGATATTGGCTCTAAAGGTATCACTAGACTGGTTTTCTTCTCTCTCCCTTTTTCCATTTGTCACTCGAGTGTTATTGCTCTCCTCTTTTTTCCATTCCTGCTTCTTACCATATATACTAAGTTTCTCTCCTAAAAACAAAAGAATTTACAATCCAAAGAATAAGAAATGAAATACAATGAATAATAGAATATAAGCAAAAGTCGATTATAAAAAATTTGTAAGACATATACCTCAACATCACCAATGTCAATGTCATTTTTCCCCATAAAAGCAAGAAATTCGAACAAGTTTTCTTCAGTTGAGCAATAATGGCCACTGTGTGGCCACACAACCTATATGAAAAAAGAAAATAAAACATCACCATAGAAAAGAACAACTTATTAACTTAGTATTCAACCTTCATAGAAAGCTTAGGCACAATCATGTCAACTAAGTTACATGCTAAAAACCTTAGGTTGTAGATAACTTGTGAAAACAAATAATATGAGGTGTGATGTCTAATCCATGTTGTTTTATCCGAAAAAAATTCCATTCTCTAACACATGAACTTGGTCAATTATATAGAAAACCTATGCTCAAATAACAACATGAAAGTAAACTTTTCTAATAGTCATAAATTTTTTTACTACAAAATAACTAAAAAGATTCTAATTAATATCATGTAATACTAATATCATATTAAATCTTTGGATGTTGTTTAAATGGACATGATACCAAGTATTTTCAATTTCATACTTAAAATAAAAAACAAAAATAAAGAAAACATTTAAAATACAATCAAACAATAAAGATAGGATATCATAGAATGGACATTACAATTATGAAAAAGCTATTTACCTTTCCATTGGTGTCTTGTCTAGCATTCGAAGAAAAATTTCTTGCCCAAAATAATCATGAGGTGAGATAATCAAAAAATTAAAAACCATAGTAATCCCTACCAAAAGCATTTCCAAAGTTGATGGCTCAAGTGCTTGAAGAATCTCCAACAACAAATGAATCATATCCAAGACATGCTCTGCATTGTCTCCCCGTCCTTTTTCCAATCCTAGTTCTTGTAGCCTGCCCACACCAGAGTCAAGTAATAATCAAACGAAGGGATTGACCTTTTTTAATTATATTTTATATCTATAAATTTTAAATTTGCTTGTTTCAGGAACATATTAATTCGCATTTAAAGCCTTCCTATCATGAGAAGGTATCAATGAAGTAGGAAATGAGAAAAATCGACCCTAATGAGCTCCTCAAACAATTATTACAATATCAATAGTTTTCTTGTTGTGATATCTTGGGTAGAAAAATACCATATCTGTAAAAGAAAATCCCATAGTACCTAAGTTCACATTTTGTATATGGTATATTCTTATGCACCATATGGTATAAAAAAAATGTCGCCATAGAAAAGAATAGCTTAGGAGCTTAGTATTCAACCTTGAGAAAATATTAGACATAATCATGGAAACTGATTTGCATGCTAAAAAGTTCATCTTGCAGATGACTCTCAAAAAAAAGAATGGAAAAAAAAACAACATATAATCAATCATTTATGGTAGCTGGCTGGATGATAGCATCATAGAAGAAAAAATTTCTCCTATGGTTACCCATGCATGTGGGTGGTAACGTGCCCCAATATGCAATGATCCTTAACGTCCATATGAAGTAAACATGAAACAAGTCAACAAAAATCGTTGCAGACAATTCCTTCTTTCTGAACCGAACATTCAAGGGCTTGATGGGATGGAACAACAAGAGGCACGCAATAAATATGAAATGGATTTGCATGTTGTTGAAGAATGTAGTTAGGTTCGATCTTCATAAAGACATGTAAATGTATTTTTTGTAAAATTATCAAAGAGAATAAAAATAAAATTGTTATTATTATTTTTATGATGTTTGCTTCATGGGTTTCGTGAGAAAGAGATTTATTTTAGTAGATATCTCCCATTGAGAGCTTTAGGATTTGTTATTTAGTCAAAAATATTCAAAGAGTTAATGTCATATTTGTAAAGCCTTTTTTGGCATATGGAAAATGTATTTGAGTCATTAAGAAAGTCTATTAGCCCTCCATGACAAACACATGCATCCCCTCTTGAATTCGGCCTCAAAATAAGATGGAAAACTCAAGTCGGCTCATTAATTGGAAAAAACAACTATTCACAAGTTCATGTCAACACCAGTGTAGGGACAAACTACTATATATACCTAGTTGGACTGCCATTTGGAGACAGAAGTTTATTCAATGGCTTTTTGTAATTGTGAAGTGCAAAAGTCAAATTGAGGAGCACATATAACAACGAAGAAGAAGGGGAGAAGAGAAAAGTTCCCGGGTCATTGTTTTGGGATTTGTTTTATATTGCTCATCTCACACATGTGAAGAATTGTAGGTATGAATTCTATAATAGGAGGCTCAGGTTGTAGCAGTACAAGGGTGCTACATTGACTAAATTCCAGTCATATAAGTGTGGAAAGCTTTACAAAAGGAATTCTAAATACAAGGAAGAGTCTCTCTCTAAAGGGAAGACTAAAAAAGGGTTAAGAGGCTAATGTAGGGTTTTTTTCCTAAAGGAACAAGATGTAGATCTACAAGGGAAATTCAGAATTCTGAAGTAGGACGAGATGAAAAAGAAGAGCAAAATCATCTAGAAGTAGAAAGAAGAGAATTATTGGGTCAAGGGTGAAGAGGAGGCATTGTGTCTTGGTCTTGGAAGGGCTCTAATTGTTGGCATTAAGACATAGGTTTGGCACTATGACATAGGTGTTGTCCTTGATGGAAACTCACTTAGATGACAAATCACAGTTCAAGATCTCAAAAAGAAATAAAAAAAGATATACGTACTTTCCACTTTACCAAGCCGTGTATACACGCAGGATCACCGATCCAAAGTTGCATATGGATATGCACGCACTTTCATGCACGGAAAAGCACGTACATGTGGGAAAAAAAAAAATTTAGTCCATGGTATTTGGTCCTTGGTATTTGTACCTATGGTTTTGGACCATGGTATTGCGTTCGAAGTGGTTAACCTAGGTATTGGGTCCCAAGCTATTGGTTCTAAGTGGTTTTGGACAATGGTATTGAGTAAGGCCTAAGACTATAAAAGGGGAAGGAGATCATTACGCAAAATCACTCACTTGAGGATTGAATATCTTATGAAAAGCAAGACCTACAATACTAGTCATTGGGTTATGGTCCATAGCTAGATCTGAATCAAGGAGGAACCTGAGCGCTAGAAGAAGGACAAGTTCTATTGATGGGTCAAGATCTCAAGGCTTGAAGAGAAGTATCTTTGTGTGATTTTGATCTATTATATTGGCACATGACTTGATCTATAAATCTAATAATCTAGGTATAAATGATGTCTGAATAATTGAAAAGGGTAAATTATCTTTTATAGATTTGTACGCAAGTTCGGCACAGCAAAGGCGCATATACACGCTGGTTCGGTAATTCAAAACAACGTATACGCTGGTGTGCCTTAATATAAAAGAATATGCACGTAGTTTCTTCATCTTGAAAGTAATGTACATCTCATAAAATATGTTTTAGCTACTTCTACTTATAGCTGAAGTATTTTGGGTTCAAGATTGGTGTCTGGTTACTGTTACTGTATTCTAGTTACAACATTCAGAGAAGTGATTGATTTATTCAGTTTTGGTGGGTGCTAAGGGGATTGGTTGATGCAGTTACATTTGATGTTTGATTGATGTTATTTATGGATCCAGTCTAAAAATTTATGAAATGTGGTCCTTGATAGAAAAGAAGGTTGTAGCCTTTTGTAGGTCAGCACCTATGTACTAGTACATCAGCTAGTACAAGAGCAAAGGGGGTTGTAGCTCCCTTCCAGGAAAAGCTGGAGAATGAGAGAATGTTGTAGCCTTTTGTAGGTAGAAGCATACGTATTGGTATATGACTACACCAGTATGGAAATATTGTAAAAAGAATTTTCTTGTTAAAAGAAGATAGAGATGAATTGTAGCAGGTGGTTTTCACCCACATTGGGTTTCCACCTTATATCTTGTGTTCATGTGCGTGATGATCTATTCTGTTTTACTGCCCCTATTTACTATTCTTACGGTTAATGAAGCTCTGATGTATTGGTTTCTTTAGACATAGTTTCGTATATATGCGGGTTACCATAATTGAAGTAGCATATATATATCTATATATATATCTAATATATATATAGATATATATATAATATAATATATATATATATATATAATATATATTATATATTTATATATGAGTATGAAAATGAAAAGGTGTTTGAGTTGATAATACTAATAATTGGTATCAAAGCAAGTCATTCAGAAGAAGTTAGATCACTTGAAGGAAGATCTATCATAATGAGCAACTACAAAAAAGAGGAATCCATAAGGCCACTAATCTTTGATGGGAGCAACTTAGTCTATTGGAAGGTAAGAGCCATAGCCTATCTTCAATCTCTTGGTGTAGAAGTTTGGGATATCGTGGAAGGAGGATACACATTTCTATCAGCAACTCCTACAAATACGGATGGTAAAAAGCAGTATGAAACAAATGCAAAGGCTGTCAATACTCCCTTGGGGAGTCTATCTCAATCAAAATTCGTCAGGGTTATTCAGCTCAAAACCCCCAAGGAAATATGGGACAAGATCATCCTAAGCTATGAAGGAGACGATCAGGTAGAATGTGCAAAACTACATTCTCTCAGAATTCAATATGAAACTCTTAGAATGCACAATGATGAAAGTGTGGATAATTATTTCATACGAATAGATGAGATTGTTAATTACATGAAAAATTTGGGTGAAGAGATAAAATAAGTTACTTTAGTTTAAAAGATTCTAATATCCTTATCTTCGAAGTTTGAATCAAAATTTTCTACAATAGAAGAAAAGTGGAACCTTCAGAGTATTACGTTGTCACAGCTGCACTGAATTGTAATTGCTTTTGAAATGAGAAAAGGGGGGCCATTAGACATGAGAGAAGTCACATTCAAAGGAGAATACAATGAGTCAAGGCATACGTCAAAAGGAGAGGAAGAATCAAACTTCGTGAAGAACCTTCAACGGGGTTCTGGAAGATTCAGAGGTAAGCTACCTTTCAAATGCTTTGCTTGTGGAAGAGTCGGTCACCATGCAGTCAAATTCCCTCATAAATATAAGATTGATAAAAGTAAGGAATCAGTTAGATGGAACAGAAAGTAGGACGTAAGTAAGAACAATTATTATACACATGAAGACAACGATGGAATTTCAAATAGTGATGAAGATGAACATGGTAATGATTATAGACTTTTGATGGCTTTTGAAGATGATGATTTGTTGGATGCTATAGATGAAGATGATCTTTGTGAAGAGATTTCTAAACTTAAAATCTGTTTAGAAGAAAAGAATATGATCATAGATACTCTGGCATTCCAACTTGCTGAAAGGGAAAAACAGAATGAAAAGTTAGAATGTGAAATTGTGGGACTTAGAAAAGATACTGAGAAAACAAAAGCTCTTAATATTAAATTTCCTAAAGTATCTAAAAATTTAGATGAGATTATCAAGGTGCAGTGTTCTCCTCTAATCAAGACAGGTCTTGGATACACTGAAGAAACATCTCAAGCACACATTAAGCCATCCATCTCCAAAAGTTATTTGGATGCAGCAAGGAGAAGTGAACAAGTTGACAATCGTCAGCAAAGGCATAAAGCAAAGCACCAGGTAAATCAGTGTCAATCTACTTCAAGGATGAATAGAAGCTCCAACCAACTGCAGGTAAATCATTCTCAATTTGCCTCAAGGATGAATGTCAATGGAAACTACAATCACCTGGATGATAGATTTGATAATCGAAGGAATTTCTTTAATGGAAAATTATTTTCATGTGATAACTTTGGACACAAAGTTGCTCAACGTGTTGCCTACAGGACCATCATGACTCGAGAGTCAAGAAATCAAAGGAGCATGACTGGGATCATGAAGAAGACCTACAATAACGTTTCTGCTCTTGAAAATGAAATAGAATGCTCTATTTGTAACAACTTCGGTCATGAAGATTCTGAATGCAGCAATAAGTTTTGGCAAAGATCTCAGAAAGAGAAAACTTCATTGCGTTCCAAAACCTGGAGAAATAAAGAACCACAACTAGAAAGATGTGGTATAACCTTATATGCGGAAGGACAAGAAAATAGTGGTACATCAACAGTGGATGTTCAAAACATATGAAAGGTGATAAAGAAAAACTTCTACCATATAGTGCCTTAGAAAAGGAAAGGAAGGTCTCATTTGAAAATGGCACCCCTGCACTCATAAAAGGTAATGGCTCTATTCTTTTGAAAGAAAAAGTCAAAGCTATAAATGTTATGTATATTGATGGCTTAAAGCATAATCTATTATGTGTTAGCGAAATGTGTGATCAAGGAAATGAGGTAATAATTCGATCAAATGGATGTATTGTTCGTGAGCTTGATACAGGAGAAACACTGATCAAAGGAATAAGAACTCCAAATAATTTATACATACTTAAGGGATGACAGCAACAATGTTATCTAAGCAAGAATGATGAACACTAATTGTTGCACAGAAGATTGGGTAATCTAAGCTTCTCTCAGATAAGGAAAGCATGCAAGTATCAAGTGGTTGGTGATCTCCCAGGCATCAAAATTCCAGACAATGCAATATCCAAATCATGTCAGTTTGGTAAGCAAACCACAACTAATTTCCTTGAGAAGGAAGGATTAGCTAGTAAGCCACTTGAACTTGTCCATAATGATTTATGTGGTCCACCAAGGAAAAATTCACCTCGAGGAGAAGAATACTTTATATTCTTCATTGACGACATTTCCAGGATGTGTTGGATAGGACTTCTGAAGCATAAAGATGAAGCTTTCGAAAAGTTAAAAGTTTTCAAATCCTTGGTTGAAAATGAATCAGATCGCAGAATCAAATGCCTCAGGTCTGATCGAGGAGGGGAATTTACCTCGGATGAATTTTTTTACTTTTGTGAAGAACATGGAATAAGAAGGGAATTCTCTACTACAAGGACTCCTCAGCAAAATGGAGTAGTGTAAAGGATGAACAAAATGGTTCAACAAATGGCTTGTGTTATGCTTGATGAATTTGGAACTTCAGCAACCTTTTAGGGTGAAGCTGCATTTGTTGCCGTTACTATTCTCAACAAAACAAACGTCTGAGTAAACAACACTCAAAATCCTCATGAACTTTGGTATGGTAAGACTCATACGGTAAAATACTTCAAAGTTTTTGGAAGCAAATGTTACATGAAAAGGACTGATGACAACCTTGGCAAGTTTGAACCTAGAGCAGATGAAGGCATTCTCCTCAGTTACTCTTCCTGAAGTAAAGGATATAAGTGTTACAATAAAATACTTGGAAAAATTGTTGAAAGTATTGATGTGGTGGTTGATGAAGAAGGAAACAATTCAAAACAGATAAAATCTAAAGATTTTGAAGATGAAGAGGACTATCCTTCAACATCATATCAGACTAATGCTGAAGAAGAAACTTATGAGGTACCAGAAGAATAGATAAGAATAGAAAAAAAGTCTCCATCCAGGTATGTTCAGAAGAACCATCCAGAGACTCAAATTTTGGGGCAGAAAGAGGAAGGTTTTCAAACAAGAAGAAGTATAACAGAAGCTTCAAGTTGTCTAGCGTTGCTCTCCTCCGCCAAGCCATGAAACGTAAGTGAAGCATGCAAAGATGAATGCTAGGTCAAGGTCGTGAATGAAGAACTTGAGCAGATTGAAAAGAATAACACTTGGGAATTGGTTCCTAGACCTAATGATAAGAATGTCATAGGGACCAAATGGATATTAGAAAATAGGCTGAACGAAAATGGAGATGTTATTAGAAATAAGGCCAAACTTGTTTGTAAAGGATATGCTCAACAAGAAGATATAAACTTTGAAGAAACTTTTGCACTGGTTGCTAAACTTGAAGCCATAAGAATGTTCCTTGCTCTTTCTAGCTTTCAGAATTTCAAAGTATTTCAAATGGATGTGAAATCTTCCTTTTTAAATGGAGACTTAGAAAAAGAGGTGTATATCGAGAAACCAGATGGATTCATCCTTGGAAATGATCCAAAACTTGTATGCAGACTCAAAAAGGCACTCTATGGTCTTAAGCAGGCTCCAAGGGCTTGGTATTATCGTCTGGACAAATAACTCCATCAACAAGGTTTTTCAAAAGGATCAGCAGATAGCAATCTATATATAAAAATTGATAATGATAAATTGCTAATACTTGTTGCGTATGTTGATGATATCATCTTTGGTAGCAATGAAGAAGCCATGAGTCAAAACTTTTCTTTGGTGATGTAGAAAGAATTTGAAATGTCCTTCCTTGGTGAGCTGACATATCTTCTTGGTTTACAAGTCCAACAAAACAAAGATGGTATCTTTCAATCACAAACCAAGTACCTCAAGCATATATTGAAGAAAGATGGCATGCAAGATTCGAAACCAGTATGTACCCCTATGGTAATAGGATGCAGCCTCAGCACAAATGATGATTTAGGAGAAGTACATCACCTGACCTATAGATCCACGATTGGTAGTCTGCTCTATCTAATAGGTACTCGACCAGACATCATGCATGTAGTGGGAATAGTTGGAAGATTCCAGGCAAATCCAAAAGAAGCACACCTTCAGGCGGTTAAAAGGATTTTCAAATATCTTCAAGGAACAGAAAACTATGGCTTATGGTATCCTAGAGATATAGATCTCGCACTTCATGCATATACAAATGCAGATTGGGCAGGAAGCGTTGATGATAGAAAAAGCACTAGTGGTGGTGCATTCTTTATGGGTTCCAAATTAGTATCTTGGTTCAGCAAGAGACAAAGTTCAATTGCTTTATCTATAGCTGAAGTAGAATATGTGGCTACTTCATCTTGTTGCACACAACTCCTTTGGATGATGCAAACATTGCAAGATTTTCAAATCAGTTGTACTCCACCTATTTCCATTTTATGTGATAATACAAGTGTAATCAGTATTTCAAAGAATCTAGTGATGCATTCAAAGACCAAGAACATACCTATCAAATATCATTTTCTCTGAGAACAAGTGCTTCAATAAAAGGTCAAATTGGAGTATGTTCCCTCCAAGGAACAGGTGGCTGATATACTCACCAAACCACTGCCCAGGGAGACATTTGAATACCTTAGACAGAAGCTGGGAGTAGTTGATGCATCATCTTACTGTTGAAACTTATCTGTTTCAAAGAAAAGTGGTTGTACGCGAGTTTAATGAGGAGCATCTACATACATACACCGGTTTCTATGGATACGGTCGCGTGTATGATGATTTGAAGGAAACATTGGGCCGCACTTAGGATGAAAAGATTCTGAAATGGGTCTCTCAAAGACCATCTGGCACAGGTTCAGGGGGAGCATATACTTCTAAAAATGCATTGTTGGCATTATCGTAGAAGATCTTGGTTCATTTTCACAGTTGTTTTTGGTTTCAGGCCGAACATGGTTGCTGGTATGAACGATGATTGACAGATGTTGCTGATGATAGTTGTTGATGACTATCATAGTCTTGTTTCATCTCTATGTCATGTATTTCTTTTATTATCAAAGTCATGTAATCGCTTATTTTGGTTTCCCCACTATGTCTGGGATGGATGATGTAATGTTGTTTTTTTGTCATGTGTAAACTTTTGGTATATCCCCACTTGGTTGGGAGATGGATGTATGTATGAGTCCTTGGTGATAGGGAGGTCATTTATAATGTATAAATTCATGTTCTTTCTTGTAGAACATCTTTTTGCAAGACCTTTCCTACAGTCAGAGGGAGCATGGATAGCACAAGAGAGCAGAGATTTCAACATGTATTCAGGAAGAGCATAACCCTTTGCCCTTGATGTCAAAGGGGGAGAATGACTTTGAGTGACTTGGGGTTGCCATCAAGTCCAAAGGAGGAGATTGTTGGCATTATGAAACAGGTGTTGTCATTGATGGCAACTCACTCAGATGACAAATCACTGTTCAGGATCTCATAATGAAAGAAAAAGAGATATATGCAGTTTACACTTTACCAAGTCACGTATACACGTAGCATCACCGATCAAAAGTCGTGTATGCGTATGCATGCACTTTCATGCACAAAAAAGTGCATACATGTGGGAAAAACATTTTTTTAGCCATGTTATTTGGTCCTATGGTTTTGGACCATGGTATGGCATCCAAAGTATTGAACCGAGGCATTCGATCCCAAGTATTGGTTCTAAGTGGGTTTGGACCATGGTATTGAGTAAGGCCTATGACTATAAAAGGGGAAGGAGATCATTACGAAAAATCACTCACTCGAGGATTGAATATCTTATGAAGAGAAAGATCTAGAATACTAGTCATTGGGTTATGGTGCATAGCTGGATCTGAATCAAGGAGGAACCTAAGCGTTAGAAGAAGGATAAGCTCTATTGATGGGTCAAGATCTCACGGCCTGAAGAGAAGTATCTTTTTGTGATTTTGATCTATTATATTGGTTCCTGACTTGATCTATAAATATGATAATCTGGGTATAACTGATGTCTGAATAATTGAAAAGGGTAAATTATCTTTTATAGATCTATATGCAGGTTCAATGCAGCAAGGGTGCATATACACGGTGGTTCATTAATTCAAAACAGAATATATGTTGGTTTTCCTTAATATAGAAGCGTATGCATGTAGGTTCTTCAGCTTGAAAGTAGCGTATGTCTCATAAAATATGTTTTAGCTACTTTCGTTTATTGCTATAGTATTATGGGTTCAACATTGGTGTCTGGTTACTATTACTATATTCTGTTTACAACATTCAGAGAAGTGATTGATTGATTCAAATTTGATTGGTGCTAAGGGGATTGGTTGATGTAATTTCATGTTTGATTGATGTTATTTATGTATCTAGTCTGAAAATATATGAAACATGGTACTTGATAGAAAAGAAGGTTGTAGCCTTCTGTAGGTCAACACCTACGTACTAGTACATCAGCTTATACAAGGGGTAAGGGGATTGTAGCTCCCTTCCAGGAAAAGCTGGAGAAGGAGAGAAGGTTGTAGCCTTCTATAGGTAGAAGCCTGCGTACTGGTATAATACTGCAGTAGTACAGAAAAAAAAAAGAAAAAAAAAAAAAAAAAAAAAAAAAAGAAAAAAAAAAAAAAGAAGTTTCTTATTAAAAGAAGATAGAGACAAATTGTAGTAGGTGGTTTTCACCCACATTGGGTTTCCACCTTATATCTTGTGTTCATGTTTGTGATGATTTGTTCTATTTTGCTGCACCTATTTATTGTTCTTATGGTTAATGAAGTTTTGATTCATTGATTAAAGATCAACATTTAATGGATTAACTGAATCATAAGTTTTTTGATATACGTTGGTTACCTTACACACAATTGCGTATATACGCGGGTTACCATAACCGAAGTAGTGGATATCTATATATATATATATATATATATGAGTATGAAAATGAAAAGGTGTTTGAGTTGATAATACTGATTCACCCACCGCCCCCCCTCTCAATATTATTTCCAACACTATTGTCAACGGCCTTAGTCAAGGTCTTGGTATTCATGAAGAGAATCTTTCTATAAGAGTAATTTGTATTAGATTTCCTCCCATGGAGTGGGAGATTTTGGCCCTGGCTAGTAGCCTAAATATTGTGTCTCTTATATCTTTTATTTTTCATGCAATTGTAATTGTCTTGATGAAAATAACACTAGAATTACAGAAGCAAGAGAATATCTTAACTAAAGAATTAAAAACACACACAAGCAATTATCAAAGTAGAGAAATCATTTGTTCATTGAAGCCATATAATTTTCAACATGGTATCAGAGATAAGGTGACAAGGAGAAGAAGGGGCATCTTATCAAGATACACACAAGGATTGAGTTTCAAGGAATACATCAAAAGAGAAGTAGAGATATACAAAGAAGGAGAAAGTCTTGGGATCACCAATCAAATAAAAGCATCAAGAAGTCTACACTAGCAAAAGTCTTGGGGTCCCCTCATCAACATGAAGAGATATTTATAACAATTTGAAGAATATGAAGTGAAATTTCAAGATTTATATTGTACCAAAACCTATATCGAAGAAACCTACTTGAGAAAAAGGTTGTGGAATCATCAAGGAAGCAGATCTAAACCCTATAAGAATTATCAAGACCTTAAATCAATGAGGAAAATCATCTCTAAGGCAAGGTCCAAAATAAAGAGGGCTAGATCAAAGAACATAGTTATCATATTCAAAAGGATTTGTAAGGAAAGTACCCTCTCATCATTGAAGCAAGGTACTAACCTTGTAGAACTCCATGAAAAGGAATTCATCATCTTGGTGATCTCTCTCAAAGGGATCAAGGACTACTCTTGAAGATATAATCGATTAAGATCTAGTCATCTACTATCTATATCACTATGAATGAAAAGGAGGTATCAAGTAGAGAAGGAAGAATATACTAAATTATATATATTACTTCATCTAAACCTATTAAAAATTCTTTTTGCAAGGACAACAACAAATTGGTTGGGACCGCAAATTTCCTTGCATGAAAGAGAAGGACAAATCTGAACCTTATTGGAAATTAAGTCATGGAGCACATAAAGTGCACTATAACTAAGCCTACAAAAGAATATTCTCTAACATTTTATAAATAAATGAATGGGAAAGTGAGAGATTAGAGGATTCTCATAGAATCCATCAAGGACTCCTTTGTACCATATGTATCGAAACTAAACGCTTCAAAAAAAATATATGACAAATTGGTAGAGTTTTTTTCCATAAGTGCTACAGGAGAAGTAATCTGTCTAAGGAAAGAACTCTACAAATGGAAGATACCCAAGGAAGAAGGAATAAGATCATACTTCATGAGGATTTCTGAAATAAGAGATCAACTTCAAGATCTGGGAGAAATAGTGTGTGAGAGAGAGATGACCACAATAGTGTTAAACGCACTACCAAAGGAACGGATAAACCTCACTTGAGGTATTCATGGGAAGAAGGAGACCACTCCATTTGATGATCTATGGTCTCTATTCAAAATTGAAGAAGTCTGATTGAAGGGAAAAATAGACCTGGGATCAAACGAACAAAAACAACCATAAGCTACTTTGGCAAAAAAAAGGGAAAATTTGGAAAGTTTTGTCCTCAAAGGAAAATTAAGGACGTATCAAATCTTCAATGCTATGGGTTTCAAGAATATGGGCACTATAAGAGAAATTGTCCAAAGTTCAAGAAGGGAAACAACAAGAGAGATAAGGAAGAGGCCCATATTACTGAAGAAGATGAAGAACCTGAAAACAAGAAACAAAACCAGGATGATGTAAGAGACTTATACTATAAGAGAGTATCCTCTACTAAGTACTTTTCAGGTCTATAAATAGTATCTAGGAAGAATTGCAGGTAAGGTAGGATGTATCATATTAGAAGATGACATCATGGTAGGAACATTAGAAGCAAGCGCTTGAGAGATCACAATAGGAAGCATGAAGGATGTCTAGTACAAAATCTACAACAATCAATTATGAAGGATATAGCTCTTGTAAAACTCATCAAAAACTCAAGATATACTTATGGGAAAAGAAAATAAATTCATCCATAAAAAGTCTCATCATACATCACCATCTATAAAAAGGAAATCATTTGATGATTAAGGATATGCAAAATGCTCAAGATGCTGTAATGAAATCTCCATCAAAAAGATTATCCAATCTAGAATGGAAGTAGGTGTTTTTATCTACTCCAACTTGTAAAGTTCATGGGATGATGTTATGATGAGATAAAGTAGATCAGAGGATTGAACCTCTTATCAATCAAAGAAGGTACTAAAAGAAGGCTAGATGACCTAGAAGGTAAATGAGGTATGTATGCTTGTATTCAATATTATAAAGTCATGTCATATGGTTGTAGGTAATATGGATCACTACTCGATATAGAAAGGCATGATCAAAAGATAAAGGATCTTCTTCTATATAATCATGCAGCAAAGCATGAAATTCACTGGATGAAATCAACATAATATCCTCATATGGAACATGAGGATATTAACAATATCTGATGGAAATCTGATTGGAAGCTCGCGGGAAGGAATCAAGTGAATAAAGGAAGGAAGAATATCGTACACTGTGAAACCATGGAAGAAGTACGTCAATATCCAAGAACTAAAATATTTGACTATGACATTTCCCAGAAAGATGTAAGGAATCTGATGGAAGTCTGATAAAGACGAAGGACCTTGAAAATATAAATATTTGGAGATATGTCAACATGTATGCAGGGTGCTGATTCAAACACGAAGATGTCATGATGAAGAACCATCGCAAAGGTTATTTTGATTTAAGTGTTCATTGACTATTTTGAACATAATGTCTATATAGGCTAATGCAGGACTGTGAAGGGACGATCGGTGAATGTAAGACCCTTCAAAAGAAGGTAGCATGACATGAAGCAATGCCAGATACAGATCACTTTAAGAAGGAATGAATGATGACATGAATGACTCATGAAAGCGATGGATGGTTTGTGCCCTGTGAAGAAGTCCCAAATGGTGAAGACTCCATGATGAAGAAGAAATTCATGACATCGAAGGAAGGAGCTCTTAAATTGGATGGTTATTCCATGCTCTTCCATGAACAGTTGTTGTACGTCCCTAGCTAAGAGGAAGTCTGCAAACAAGTTTTCATGTTTGATAGAGACTTGGTATCCTCCCTAATTGAGAGGGAGAGATAGACGCAACATTATGATCTTCAATTGGAAAGACATAATGGATGATTGGGTAATCATCTGGCATCCGATAATATTTTAGGATGAGATAGGGAATCCAAGATAAGAGTAGTCATGAAGATCGATATTATTTGAGGACTGGGAATCCAAGATAAGCATAGTCATTTTGGAACACACCTTGTGAACCCAAGTGCATATCCTCCAGAGGAGAGGCAATTCTTATGGTGTCTATAAGTCATTAGTCTTGTGAGCATTTTTCTCTGATCTTGTGCGGAGATGGAGTTGTTAGTCAAGGCCTTGCTATGTGACAATGTTGGTTGATATGATGTTATACATATGGGTTACCAATATGATTCTTCTTATGACAAATTCTTCATATTGAGAATGACTAAGTACCATTATGAATACCTCCCTAGTTAAGAGAGAGTGTTGAATAATGTAACTAGGTTCGGTCTTCATAAGGACATGTAAATGTATTTTTTGTAAAATGATGAAAGAGAAGAAAAAAAATTGTTATTATTATTTTTATGATGCTTGCTTCATTGGTTTCATGAGAAAGAATTTTATTTTAGTAGATATCTCCCATTAATAGCTTTAGGATTTTTCATTTAGTCAAAAAGAGTTAAAGAGTCAATGTCATATTTGTAAAGCCTTTCTTTGGCATATGTAAAATGTATTTGAGTCATTAAGAAATTCTATTAGCACTCCAAGACAATCACATTCCTCTCCTATTCAAGTCGGCCTCAAAACAAGATGGAAAACTCAAGTCAGCTCAACAATTGGAAGAAACACCTATTCACAAGTTCATGTTGGCCCTAGTGTAGGGACAAACTACTATATATACCCAACTCGACTTCCATTTGGAGATATAATTTCAATAAACGGTTTTCTGTAATTCTGAAGTGTGAAAGTCGCATTGAGGATAATATATACCAATGAAGAAGAAGGGAAGAAGGGAGAAGTTGTAGGGTCATTGTTTTGGGACTGTTTTGTGATATTCCTCCTCCCACACATGTGGATAATTGCAGGTTTGCAATCTGCAATAGGATGCTAAGTTACAGTAGTACAAGGATGCTACATTGAGTGAATTGTAGTAATATAAGTGTGGAAGAATTCATAGAAGGAATTCTGAATACAAGGAAGAGCTCTCTCTTTAAAGCGAAGAATAAACAAGGCTTAAGAGGCTAATCTAGGTTTGTTGTCCTAAACAAACAATTTGCACATATACAAGAGAAAGTAATAATTCTGAAGTGGGCCAAGAAGACAAAGAAGAGGAGAAGAATCATCCAAAAGTAGAAATAAGAGGACTAGTATTGGGTCAAGGATGAAGAGGAAGAATTTTGTCTTGGTCTTGGAAGGGCTCTAATGTCAAGGGTCTTAATCAAGGTCTTGGTATTCGTTAGGAGAATCTTTCTATAAGAACAATTTGTTTGGGTTTTCCTCCCAAGGAGTGGGAGGTTTTGTCCCTGGCTAGCAATCTAAATGCTATGTCTCTTGTCTAATTTATTTTTCATTCATTGGTAATTGTCTTGATGACAAAAACACTATAATAACATATGTAAGAGAAGATCTGAAATAAGGAAGTAAAAACACTCATAAGAAATTATCAAGGTAGAGAAATAACCTATTCATTGATGCCCTAGATTTCTTAAAACATGTAACACCATATCATCCACATAATTACACATTGTCAGAGCTACTTCAACCTAGATAAAGGAAATGTTTTGGGATGTGGCAGTGCAAAAAATATTGGACGACATATAAAGTTGAAATATTTTGGTAAGAATCATCAATACCTTTCCCAAAGAGACATATTCCCCATGTTGAAGCTTGCTTCTTAACTTTCTAATTTTCATAGTCAATAATCTCAAGGCATCCATCAAGATGACATCTCCCTGCGTCACCAATATAGAACCATTGCATTTGTCTCTAATCCACCTTCTGCAGCTAAAAACAGTGTAGGAGTGTAAACCATCTATATAATTATTATTATATTCAAATAACTTAAGCCCAAATGTTCAATCACCTTGTAGGAATTTATCAGCAAAGTAGTCACCATGGTTAGCCCATCTAACACAATTAACAGAGCCAAAGTGGTCACAAATAGTCGACAACTATGTATGAGTTGCTTGCTCAACATTCCACTTATTTTCCCACTAGTTTTGAATTCCAAATTCGAACCTTGATGGATAAAAATCAAACATATTAGTTTCATCTCAATGTTAAATCACATTGTAGGACATTTTATAGAGCCTCAATGTTTTCTTTTCCCGTAATTATTTTTTCGTATTAGACATAAAAACGAAATAGTCTACATATGTTATCTCTAGCATTCAACAAAATGCTAAAATGAACAAAATGTTATCTAACTTTTATCTAGGATTTCTTTTACTAATTCTTGCAAATGTTTTTTATAGGGTCATTAAACCATAATGCTAATACCAATACATTCAAAAAAAATTCTAACAAAATATCGATGGGTTCAAAACGAAAACTCAAAAGCGTTATATACTAGTACCTAGTGAGAAATACAATTCCAACTGTAATGACCTCCCTTGGAGGCTTACACCATACCTTATTTCCCATGGTAAACCATAGTTTTCCATTGTCAGTAAACCCTATTTAGAGAGCTCATTAGCCTATGCCTTCAATAGTCTATAAATATGATGGAATTATATCTTCAAGAATTATGCCTTGACATTCTTCAACTGCTCTAGAATTGGTTGCGAAAACAATTCTTCCATCCTAAAGCTACCATTCAACAAATTGATAACCAAGGAATCCCCAAAGACCTGGACTTCACTCACCTCTCTGCTATTGCTAATGTTAACCAAAATTCTAGTTCCTTTATTTCCTCACAGTTGTTAGATCCTCTACTAGTAAATGCTAAAAAAAATTAAGATATGAGTAATAGAATCACTAAGGTATAATATACCTCCTACAACATATTGTGCTTGTCAACCTTCACTCGCGTTATTGTAAATCGAAGTAACACCATTCATACTCATAAAAATATAAGGATGGATCAATTTCCTTTCTTTACCAATGTTAGAGGATTTTTTATTTGAAATCTCAGTAATGACTATGAGACATACTGAATCGATGGCTAAACCTTACCTTGAAATATCTTAGAGTTTCCATAAATCTAGATACATAAAAACACCATATGATGTAGTGCCTTATATCCCTTTAAATATTTATTCAAAACCCACTTTTTTAAAAATTCAATGTGATATCCCTGATAGGTATATATGCATCTAGTCACATAGCATTTAGAATATTTTTGAACTTCTAGAGCTTCTTCCAATACCAAGTTTCTCCTCATGAATTATATAGAAATATAGATTTATATGCTAGCCTCAAAGTATCCCTATGGTAGGATTATTCGACCAGGAAAAAGAATCCTCCTCCTCTCTAAGTCTAATGAAATTATTCTAAAGGTGTACTAGATATTCCTTACATTATTCTACTTCCCTTTATGATAACTTTGACTCTACCTCACTTTTCTATCCCTCATTCCAAATAGGTGTGGGAATTGGATCTTTTGTTGTGCCAAGTAATGGATTCTCTAGTTCCAAATAAGTGTTCAAATGGGATCTTCTTCCTCTGCCAAGTAATGGATTCCCTGGTTCTATAATATGAAGATCAACAAGAAAACCTATCTAATCCAACCTTCCATTCATAGTAGTTTTATATAGTTATGAAGAATCACTTTCCTCCTTATGAATTTCATAGAAATAAACCTCTATAGACTCTTGGTTGTCTAAGCCCTATCAAAGGAGTGTATTTTTTCTAAACCAAATCCACTAACTTCCTTTGGTTTAGCTAATTATTGTCATTTTACTTAATGGATTCCCTCTTTTTCTCTCTTACCCCTTCAGAAAAATTTGAAACATTTCCTCCTAGTTATCTCTAGAACCCCCTTGGGATATGTGTCAATATATGTCAATAAATAGGGATTTCCTCCAAGATATTCCTGACCAATTTTAAATTCCTTCCAAGGGAGAAACATATATTGCACCACAACTTATTGTTAAGTTGAAGCTACACATTATTATTAAACCACCTCCAATTTGTATAGTCATTAAAATTCAACAAAAAACCTAGATACTTGAATCCATATTGAATGCCCATGTTATGAAAAGGGAAAATTTGTAGTGTCTCTCTCACCTCATACTCCTCCACTGTGTTCAGATATAATGTTCATTTTTCCATATTGATCTCCATAGTGTAAGTTGTACTGTACATTTTCAAATCTCCTTTAGTTAATTAAAATCCTTCTTGGATCCATCACAGAACAACAACACATCATCTATAGACTAAAAAAATAACTCGGTCAAATAAAATGATCTCACAAGTTTAATTCCCCATAAAGAGCTATATCTCTTTTCTTCTAATAAATACCTACTTAATCCTTAAGAAATAATTAAAAATAATAAAGGTCTGAAAAAGGTGACCTTGATGTAGGCCTTTGCTTGGTTTAAAGAAACTTGAAGCCGAGCCATTAATGAGAAATGAAAAGGATGGAAAGATGGGCACTCCATGATCCAATTCACTATTTGCACATAAAACCCAATGTGAATTAAAAAAGGCCTCAAATATAGTCAGTTAGGCCATTACACGAATTTAATAATTTTTCATACTATGTAAATCCTTCTCGATTCACCCTGATTGTTTCATGGATCCATCTTTCATATTTATTTTTCCATGGAATACAATTTATAATTTCATAAATATAAATAAACTTATATTTTGTAGATTCTTAGAAAGCATTTCATCAAGCATCAAGGACTAAGAGTTCAACTCACGTGCTACTATTCTTCTGAGCTTACATGTATATCTCCTACTGATCTACTCAGTAATGTAAACATCCTACAATTATCATAGTATATTAAGTCAGTAATGTCCTTCCATGCAATATGTGTGATCATTTAGTCAACATTGTATTTGCAATAAAAGAAAAATGAGGAGTTTTAGAACATCATCCAAAATAAAATAAATAAATAAATGTTTTGTATCAGATTTATCATGAAAGAGTAGTTGGATTTGAGAAGTTACATATGATTCCCCAGTGCTCTTCCCACATCACCAATATCTTGGAGTTAATCCCAGATCCTATTTTGAAGTGTCATATACTTGCATATTACACTCTCTCTATATATGTTAAAAAGAGATGAAAAGGAAAATATTTTCTGAATGTTGATATCATTATAAATTGTCTTCATATAAAATATTGTTTCATGAATATTCACCTCTCATCCATTTTATGACTTGGGAATTCCTAAAAAACTTCACTTTCCTTGCAGCATGTTCCCATGCCAATATAAGTACCAGTTTGAGTGCCTTAACTCCACAAGATTGTTTGAAGCTGATGATTTATTTGCTTTAAATTTTAGCCAAAGAACATCTCATAAGTGCATTCCACCACCTGCACCAAACCTTGAATGGTTCCCACGTTGTGCACAGACGTCAGAGTTGTGCATAAATTCTACAAGGATTCTAGTATTTTGTACAGCGTGGCGGCTATTTAATATTAGCTTGCATGGCACATTATAAAGGATACACCCTCTAGCTTCAGATAAGCTTTGTTTCTGTGACACCTCATGCATTAGTGAGAGGAAAATATCAACACTCCTTCGTACTATTATTTTCATCCCAAACTTTTAAAGAAGTTTCAATTGTATCACCATGCCGGACATTTTTTAAGTGCAACAAAGCATTTAGCTCCTTCCATATTTGATGTAGTATAGGAGCAGTGTATGATCACGTGGTTGATATTTTCATCTTTTTTTTTGCATAGCAACCACCATTCAGGTCCACAATTATTCCTTTTCTAAAGCTAATCCCATGATAAGACCTTTCTCTTCTAAGGAAGTGATGTAAATTTGAAATATTTTAATAAAAAATTGTATTTCCATATTTTCCTCCACCACTATATAGGACCCTCGATTTCATTTTCAAGCAGTGGCTTGCATCCATGTTTCGGTGTGTATGTGCCTCTGATTGGATGTTTACTACACATATTATGTCCTCTTACTCTCTCATTTGTACACGACTAGGCTTCAACTTAACACTATGCAGCTAGTTCTCACTAAAACAATTCATCATTGGAAAAACCTATTTGATTTGCATGTAGCCATTCCTAGCTCTAGTTGTTGATTCATTGTCTGCTACTTGGGATAGGGTGAAAATTCCTTTCTCCATGAGTATGAAATTAACCTTTCTAGTAGTCTGAAGGAATCTCTACATCCAACCCATAGGTCCTCCCCAATTTGTGCTTGTTTTCCATCCATAAACTTTCAAGTTCCACTGAGAGAGAAAGCCTTCACTATGTTTTTCCATAAAATTCAACCTTTTATAAATGATTTTGTAGGGAATTGGACTCAATCTTCCATTCTATCTAGCATGATATATTTATATACTGAAACTCAATAGCATAGACCCTTTCTTCGTAGAAGCCTCCACAAACCTTTCTTGGAAGGGGCGTCTAAAAATGAAAAATAATTTTAAATCCCCACCCCCCATAGTATTTTGGCTTAGTGATATTTTTCCACTTGACAAGGGGTATTCCTATGTTGTCCATTTTTCCTACCAATAAAAAATTGAAACAAATATGCTGGTTTTTTTCTAGCGTGCCTTTTCGAATATAAGTTAGAGTCTTTGAGTAAACTTGGCTTCAAGCACCAATTTTAACAAGATCAACCTACTACGATGAGACATCCATTGATTAATGTTCCTTTCCTCCTCTTCTTCTAGCCTAACAAAGGATATTGTTGATTTTCTCAATTTCACTAGCATACTGGTAGTCAAGTAATATATATCAAGCACCTCCTTAAGTATTTCAACATCACATTCGATTCGTCACATAAACGAAGTATGTCTTCAATGAAGTTACACTCATGTTCTTTTTACATGTATCAATGTCTTACTAAGTCACGCCACAATGAGAAAGGATAGGGAACATAATAGGCATCCTTGATTAGCCCCCTTCCTGGCCTAAATTATCTTGTAGCAGAACCAATTATTATTATGGAGTAGGAAACAAATCGAATATAGGAATCCAATTTGTTTTTTGGAAGTCGCCTCAAACTTTTTCATCACCCCAACTTTAATAATATCATAAAAACACATTTATTAGATGAAATGGATGTATTAGCCATTTGATGAAATTAATCTATAATTTTTGTTTGTTTACCTGGTTACATAGTTAGGTAATGTTGCTTTTGATGTAATTTAGTTGAGGGTATTGTTATTTTTAGTGTTTTACATTCCCACCTGCATTTTCCATTGCATACTCAGGGATAGTGTGGTAAGTGGTACTAGTGTTGTGTTAGTCTATTTCGAGGTGTAGAATACTTACATTTTGGACAATTTTGTCCTATATTTACCTACCAAACTTGACTACATTTTAACTTTCCTTTGGTTACCCCCCATCATGAGGTTCCTCTACTCTAAGCAGTACTAATGATGATACTATATGGTTTCATCCCTTTTCTTGAAAATAAATTAATGATTAAATAACATCCTTGTAGATTGTAGAATAAGTGCCCCCAACCTTATAGTTTGAGTTTCTCAAAATTCACTCTTCAAGGACAAGGATTTGCACAACACCAACTAAAATTGATATTTAGCTAAATGAAATTTTCACTACATGAAGAACCACCTGTACTTATTTTCTTAAGAGGAACCTGAGATTTCCCAATAGTGGAAATACATGGCCAAGTGTGTCGATGATTGAATATTATACAACTCATGTTCATGTTGGAATGTTTTCCAACAAAGGCTAACCCCACTAAAGGATCACCCAAATCTATCATTATGAATGTAAAGGAGCATGATCAAGATAGAGAAATTAACCTTAAACAATTCATTTTTGGAGGTTTTAATAATGACTTGACTACCACAAATGAGACCAATCCCCATAGTCCTGATCACCTATAAAACTAGTGCAAAAGCAAGGTTTACGCTGGAAGGACATCTGGCAAGGGTTATTAGAAAATAGAAGCAACAAGAGTGTGCCACATATAATGCCAAAGAGGTGTGATGCTACAATCATTTATTTTATCAATGCAATGGTACTAAACATTCCAAGGTTCTATCTTACTCAAGGGGAAAAGGAAATTCAACCACATAGCTAATTGTGAAGTGTGAAGTTGTGAACCAAGTCCATGCAAGACTACACACTCCCATGCTTTGCATTGCAGGAACCATTCCTGAATTAGTTATAATTTGTTCCAAAAGGTATATCAACTATAAATAGGCACCTTAAAAAATTGAATAGACATGGGAGGAGTGTTTCTGTTATGAAACCAGCTAAAGAAAAAGATAGAAAAGATAGATCAACACCTTAAAATTCAGCTTCTTCGAGGGGGAAACCCCCTTAAATTACATAAATGAACAATTCTTCGATGATAAAAATGAAAAAACCTCCTTTATATATATAGGAGTCTAAGGAGTCACAATATAACCCAGCCTACCTAACAATAATAATATAAATCCACAAAAATAACAATAGAGGGATTCTATGGGGCACAATAATAACAATATAGGGATAACAGGGGCACAAAAATATTAATAAGGGGTACAATTACAATAGTAATGGGGTAATAACTAGTATTATAGGGATTCAACATGCCCCTATCCTTCAAAAAAGTGTTGTCCTCAATGCCTGAGTAGTTCTGGATACTTCTGTATAAAATTCTCATCCTCCCATGTGGAATCTTCAGCGGATAAGTTCTTCCACTTGATAAGATACTATGAAATTGATCGATTTCGTAGCTATCGAGTTCTTGTTTCCATGACTGCTTCTGGTTCCAATATAATTTTTCCTTCCTCATCAAGTTATGGAAGTATTGTTTGAACTGGGAGCTTATCGCCTATAACCTTGTTTAAACAAGAAACATGGAAAACTGGGTGCAATTGAGAAGCTGCAGGAAGCTCTAATTTGTATGCCATAGTACCAATCTTTTGCAACACCTTGTATGGACCATACTACTTTGGTGATAATTTATTATCCTTCTTAGCTTACTTGAGGGACATTTTCTTATATGGTTGTAGCCTTAAGAATACCTAATCACCTACATCAAAACTTCTTTCACTACGATGTTGATCTCCCTGTTGTTTCATTCTATTTTGTGCCAACACGAGGTTATCCTTTAAGAGTTGGAGGACTTGTTGTTGATGTTTGATGTGATGTTCCACTGCTTGAACCTTAGAATTTTCTCTTAAATATGTTGTGATGGATGGTGGTTGATACCCATAAAGTGCCATAAATCGGGTAATGAATTATCATAATAAGAGATCCTCGTCACAAAGGGTCTACCCTCCGTTTTATCTATCTGCTTACAATATGGATTCTATTTGCTATGTATCTAAGTTTCCAACTATGGGTTGGAAATGGACTACCCAAGACCCGTCACCTATTCATGTTTACCACAAAGTACTATGGGATTCACAGTTCGCTCCTCACCTCTATCAAATTTGCCATGGGCTCATTTTACCCCTATATAGGATGATATATGGTGAAGAACCCCCGAGGTACTCACCTGAAGCGCAAATAGACATCATCCCCGTCGCAAGATGGTTCGGGGAAGAATGGTTCACTTATATCAGAGTGTTTGGGAGAACTGTACCTCCACATGTCCTACCCCTATATGTCCCCGACAAGCTTTTGGCCAGAGAAATTGCCTATTAGACTTGCTCTGAAGGCGGCCTAACCAAAGAGTTAGAAGACAAGAAGAAGGCCATATGGCCTCAGTTTCCTGTAGCTTGTGGGGCCTTCTCATTATTTGATGTGGGACATGCTTTTGACGAAGTAGGGAATGTGACGTCCCTACAATTGTTTAAATTCCCCGCTCGACCCTTTGACCTAAATAATGTCGCCCATGATTTCACTATAAGTGTCAGAATAAAAGTGTTCAACAGAAAGAAAGATTTATTTGATGACTTGTTTCAAAATAAAAGCTCATTCCAGGAAGTTTTGCGAGAAGCTAAGTCGAGGTTGTCCCCAGACGACCTTGAAATATTTTCGTCATTCAGAGAAAGAAGACTAGCCGGCATCCCTCTAGAAAAGCTTCAGCCGCTCACCAGAGAGCCTACTCCAAGTGTCAGCATTAGTGGAAACTCCAGTTCTTCCAAATCTAGATCTGACGCCATTCAAGGAACACCCGAATGCTCAAAGAAGTCTGCGAGCGACCAAGGGAAAGCAGGAGAAGCAGCCGGAGATACTGCCCAGTCAAGTGCCATGTCGCAACCACAAATTATCGCTTCCTCTTCAAGAAATGTCCCTCCTCCCATCACTACATCGTCGCTCATCATGACACAGCTCGATAAGGAGTGGGAAAACTTCAACGAGCTAATCAGCCCGGAAGGGCAGGTCCCAAGAGCGCCTGTAAGAAATGTGCAAGTAACACAGGAAATGGTTTCAACCATGGTTGGTAGCGTCTCAGAAGCAGAACACGGTCATATCGCTCCGTCTCCCGAACTCCTACTTAGCATAGAAGAAATTCCCCCACTGGACGTGTTCTATAGTCGTCAACATAAAGTAGTGGTGAGAAGACAAAGAAAAAAGAGAAAGCTGGAGAATACGGTGTCGTAGAATGCCGAACATTTGGACGTCTTTTTGAAATACCCTAACAGCCACCCCATGGAGAATCTCACAAAATTGTCTCAAATTGCAGGAGCATACGCTTCTGCGACTATCGACAAGGCGTATGAAGTGTAGCAACTATTAAAGGAGCAAGAAAACCATACACAGCTACTGCAACGACAACTGCAACAGGCCAATGCCAGCAATGAAGCGTCCAAACAACTCGAGAACCTACAAGAAGATTTTCAGCAGATGCAGATAAGCTATCAGAAAATCCTGGACGAAAAAGGAAAGCAGTTGCACGCTTTACAAGAAATACATAAAGATGAGCCCAAGCTTTCCGAATTCGTTTCAGAATCTACTAGTTTAAATGAGCAACTTCTGCAACAACAAGAAGAGTTGGGATGAAAATTATCACAGTGGAGTCATTATTTTGAGTTGAGCGACAAACTCACCAATCAAGTGACAGATCTGCGAAGTGACTACGACCAAGCCAACAGAAAAGTGACAGAGTATATAGCTTGGCAGGATGGAGAGGAAGTGAAAAGAGCAAATGCACCTAGAATAAATGAAAGCCATAAAGAATTTCTCTTCAACAAATGGGACGACCAAATCAAGCAGGCAGAATAGGCAGCAGAGCCAGCGGCGACACAGGCTGGTATCCTTATAGACTGTGTAAATGAAAATTTACACAGAGCAAACTTAATCACAGAAACCGCCCCGGGATAGCTACCAAACAAGTCACAAATAGAGGCAGAATGGAAAGAGAAAGCGCAGGAAAAGGGTAAGGCAATACAAGCTTTGAACAGGTTGAATTGGGAATGCTATTGGGCATACTTAGTTAAGCCACACAGTCAATGGATGACTGTGAAATGCATCACAAACTCAGCAGAGAAAGTTGTGCCAGCTCTCAAAGATTCCATTTTCGTATCCCAACTCAGCGTAGAAGTCGGCCAACCGACTCTTCTCAGATCCATGCTGAACACTTGCAATTTCAAAGACCAGATCCAGAGATAACTTATTTTTAGTAGTTTGCTATTTCTTTTTGTTTAGATTAGAAAAAGGGCAGTCGTTTGAGAGTCGTATCCTACAATTTTGTAAAAACACTATTATTAGATTTAGGAAGTAGTATTTTAACCCTTCTCATGCATTTAGAGAAGGGTCCAGAGATTTATCAAAAATTGGTCCTCAGAACATGCACTTATGCACCCTCAGAGGAGGTTTTGATGAATGGATGGATTGAAATTTATCTTTACTTGCATTTTGATATCTACTACTGATGTTGCACTTCTGTACACTTGGTAGATTTTAGAACAAGTAGAAATAGATTGTTTTGCTTGAGGCTTATGGCTAGAACTAGTCATTAATGGTACTTTTATCTCTTGGAAATGTCTGCTTATACTCTTTAAGTAATTTACAGTTTCAGTTGTTTACGTGTTATTGCTTGAACATATGGGTTATCATTTGGCACTTTTGTACGGTAGAGTCATATGGTTCATGTGTGACATATGAATGGCTTATTATGCGATATGTTGTTCACAACTGTTTTTCTTAACTTCTTACGCAAAGTAGTTTATCTCAAATGGTTTCTTTTCTTATGATAGCTGAATGATCTTTATTACCAGTTATTATTCGAAATATTTTTAGATCACATAATGGAAGACATACAATCCCAGGTTAGAATAGATTTGATTTGTTATTTCTCATTAGATACAATAGAATAGAGTAAAGTTAAAGAATCCGATTTAGATTAGCTTTAAAATACTCTCAGATCGGAACAGTTCAACTCTATACACACACACACACCCAAGATCGGGAAACTAGTCCCGTTATCCCCAGTCGGACCTGCTATACCAAACGGATAAGGAGCTGCTAACCAAGGTCCGGACCGGGTGCCTATTCCCCTTGTTGTCGACCCGACTTTCGGGGCTTCAACAAGTAGCTCAGGGGATTTGACTATATTTGTTTCGGGTCGAAAGCAGCAAGAGAAAGGGTGATTGGACTACAAAGTCGATGTTAGTTTCTGCCGGTAAACATGGGGCAAATTAAGTGCCATGTTTAGCCAAGTGAAGATTGTAAATGTGAGTAGTATGAGGGAGAAAGCCCACTACCCTGCAGGCATCAGACAAAGGATGAATATGCAACAACATCATTAGATGAAACAGAATGACGAGGTTGCTCAACAGAGCATCTAGCCAAGGATGAATTCTGCATAAGACAACCATTACAACTAACAGCGAAATCATCACAAAAGGAGAATCATTACAGATGAATTCCTAACAAATTTCTTAGATAATGCTGTAACAAGGCAGAAAAAACATAATGTGTAAATGAATTACAGGAAAAACATACTAAACATGAGCATCGTGATGAATCCTAGATCAAAAGCGCAAAATACTACTTTATTAAAATGATATTCAGGAAAATTTTTACGCAGAGCCAAGAAAACCTCTCTGCTAGAAAAATCCAACCTCTACGCTATGAAATTCATAAAATATATACATTTTCTCATTCTTGTAGTAAGGGAATTGAGCTCAACAATTTTCTTCAAAATAGAATCAGTTACGTTAAACTTGGACCGAATTTCTGAAAATAGGTTTTGAAGATGAACTTGCATCTCCTAAACCATAGCACCTATTACAAAAATGAAAGATTTTTTGTAGATAAGGTCATGTTGGAGAAAAACCTCTCTCAAATTTTGGAAATTCATTTTTCGTTGCTCGTAATCTGTGCCACAAAATCATCTCTAAAATAGAAAATCATTAAAAATTTAAATCTGTGAAAATGAGCTATAAAGATCTAGTCACATATCCCAATTCATGACACATGTGAATAGAATGAAAGATATTTTTGTTATATGGCTTGTGTTTAACAAGAACCTTCTTGGGTTTTAAAAAATTAAATTCCATCTGTTGTGAAATGGCACTGCACTAAAATGACTAAAACAGTAAAAAATATGAAAAATTTGCTTTGTTTTAATGTAGACTCCAAATATCACTACATCTCTCCCACATAGTAGCATTTGTGCATAAACTGAAGGAGGTTTTTCTTATCTGGTATGTGATCGACCAAAACCTCTTTCAAATTTGAAAACTTGCTTGCCATTATTTTAGAAACGGATCTTGTACTAAACTTGTCATTGTGAGCAGATACTGACCTCAAAACATGCATAACCGAGAATCACTCATTCATTTTGATCATATCTTTTGATCCAGAAACTGGTTACAAGAGTGTGATATACCGTTGGAAATATTTTTCCAATCTTCTTCTAATGGAAATACTTAGGATATAATTTGCACTAAATATCATGTACAAAACATCTCTGAAACCAGACATAGTAAGAGCCCATTTTGATCCCTTGTGACAGGTTGCGAAGACTGGAATTAACATCGGTCTTATTAGGGATGGCAGCTCCTTGGAGGTGTCAAAAACACCATAGACCAAGGGACTCATCCATTGGGAAATATGGTCAAACAACTAAAAAATCAAAAAAACTCATACCAATCCAAACATACACATACGGCAACCTGCACATAACAAATACCGGAAACTAAAATGTTTCTTTTGGAAGCTTATGTATTTACACAAACCTACCCTGCTTTGCTTCAAAATCAATGGATCAAGTGATGTTGTAATGCCATATTAACCAATCAAGTAAATGTGACAATGATGTTGTATTTGGATAGTGTTTGAACCAGAAGATAGTTGGAAATCCTACCAGCAGTATATACCCATAGTACCTCTGGCTCTGTAAAAGGCAACTTGGTTTTTATTTCAACTTAAAAATATATTCCATATATGCTGCTATGTGATCATAGGAACCAGATTCTATCTGCTGCCCCAACTCATTAAGATATGCTCTTGGCTGGAGATTGTCACATCCTTGTTGTAAATCATAACATCCTTCAATCCAACCATCTAAGGGCAGCGTTATCTTTTCTTCTTTGGGAGGAGGGAGGGTTTCCAAGAACTGTTTTAGGTCTTGGAATTCATGTGATTTAATTTGAAAATCCAATAATTAAATTTCATTTTCCAATATTTCAACCACTAAGACAAGAAAACAATATTTATTCACAGGTGTGAGTCGGCTAGTTTTCAAGCTAAGTAATAATGATGTTGGAAAACTCTGATCAATTTGAAATTTTGCTATCTCATCCCTTAAAATCAATAACATTTGACTAGATAACAGATTTTCCACATACACTATCATCAGTGATTACCATCAATGTTCTAAAAACTGGATTCCTTGGCAGTGAAGTTGAAGCTGAGGATCTTGAACATTGGAGTCATCAGGTAGATGATTTCAACCTTCATATGTGTCTGACTGCTGTCCACCATCAGCAATCAGATTTACAACTTGAATGATCTTTCCTAGAGAAGGTCTGTCACCTCTTCCCCAGTATGGTCGCCACTATGTTAATGACTAGATCTACCTCAGGCTCAAATAAGGTAAGTCTAGGGTAACATCAAACCATGCTTAACCTAGTAGCTAGCCCTACTAGGTCAAGAGAGGCCTCTCTCCTTGTCAATCTCAATTAGGATATTGGAAATTAGGGCTTGAGATGACTGAATTTAATTTCGATTTTAGGCTAGGTATAGTAGCTCAGGGGATTTGATTGGCTTTGTTTCAGGTCGAAAGCAGCCAGAGAAAGGGTGATTGGACTACGGAATCGATGTCAGTGTTTGCTGGTAAGCTTGGGGAAAATTAAGTGCGATGTTCAGCCAAGTGAAGATTTTAAATGTGAAGAGTATGAGGGAGAAAGCCTGCTTCCCTGCAGACATCAGAAAAAGGATGAATCTGCAACAACAACCTTAGATGAAAGAGAATCACGAGATTGCTCAATAGAGCATCTCGCCAGGATGAATTCTGCATAAGACAACCATTACAACGAACAACAAAATCATCACGAAAGGAGCATCATTACGGATGAATCCTGACATATTACTTAGATAATGCTGTAACAAGGTAGAAAGAACATAATGTGAATGAATTATAGGAAACACGTACTAAACATTAGCACCATGATGAATCCCAGATCAAAAGGGAAAAATACTGCTTTATTAAAATGATATTCAGGAACTTTTTTACACAAAGCCAAGACAACCTCTCTGCTACAAAAATCCAACCTCTACACTATGAAATTCATAAAATATATACATTTTCACATCCTTATACTAAGGGAATTGAGCTCAACCATTTTCTTCAAAATAGAATCAGTTACATTAAACCTAGATCGAATTTATGAAAATAGGTGTTACAGATGAACTCATATCTCCTAAACCATAGCACATTTTACAAAACGTAAAGAGGTTTTTGTATATAATTTCATTTTGGAGAACCACCTCTCTAAAATTTTGGAAATTCGTTTCCAGTTGGTCGTAATTGGTGCCAAAAAATCATCTCTAAAACATAAAATCATTAAAAATTTAAATATGTGAAAATGAGTTGTAAAGATCTAGTCACATATCCCATTTCATGAAACCTGTGAATAAAATGAAATAGTTTTTTGTTATATGGCTTGTGGTTAACAAAACCCTCCTTGGCTTTTACAAAATTACTTTCCATCTGTTGTAAAATGGCACCGCACTAAAATGACTAGAACAATAAAAAAATGCATAACCAAGAATTACTCATTCATTTCGATCATATATTCTCATCTAGAAACTGGTTACGGGAGTGTGATATATCGTTGGAATTATTTTTCCAATATTCTTCTAATGGAAATACTTAGTATATGATTTGCACTGAAGATCATGTGCAAAACATCTCTGAAAACTAGACATAGTAAGAGCCCATTTTGATCCCTGGTGATAGGCTGTGAAGACTAGAACTAACATCGGCGTTATTTGGGATGGAAGCTCCTTGGAGGTGTCAAGAAAACCATAGAACAAGTGCTTCATCCATTGGGAAATATGGTCAAACAACTGCAAACTCAAAACAAGTCATACCAATCCAAACATACACATACTGCAACATGTACCTAACAAATATGAGAAACTAAAATGTTTCCTTTGGAAGCTTAATTATTTACACAAACCTACCCTACTTTGTGGCAAAATAAATGGATCAAGTCATGTTGTAATGCCATATCAACCAATCAAGTAACTATGACAATGATGTTGTTTTTGGATATTGTTTGAACCAGAAGATAGTTGGAAATCTACGAGCAGTATATACCCATATTACCTCTGGCTCTGTAAAAGGAAACTTGGTTTTTCTTTCAACTTAAAAATATATTCCAATCATAGAAACCAGATTCTATCTGCTGTCCCAACTCATTAACATATGCTCTTGGCTGGAGATTGTCACATCCTTGCTGTAAATCATAACATCCTTTAATCTAACCATCCAAGGGTAGCCTTATCATTTCTTCTTTGGGAGGAGGGAGAGTTTCGAAGAACTTTTTTGGGTCTTGGAATTCATGTGATTTAGTTTGAAAATACAATAATTCAATTTCATTTTCCAATCTTTCAACCACTAAGGCAAGAAAACAATATTTATTCTTAGGTGTGAGTCGACTAGATTTCAAGCTAAGAAACAATGATGTTAGAAAACTCTAATCAATATGAAATTTTGCTATCTCATCCCTTAAAATCAATAACATTTCACTAGATAATGGATTTTCCACATACCCTATCATCGGTGATTAACGTCAATGTTCTGAAAAATGGATTCTTTGGCAGTGAAGTCGAAGCTTAGGATCTTGAACATTGGAGTCATCAGGTAGATAATTTCAGCCTTCATATGTGTCTGACTGCTGTCCACCATGAGCAATCAGATCTACAACTTGAATGATCTTTCCCAGAGAAGATTTTTCACCTCTACCCCAGTATGGTTGCCACTATGTTAGTGCCTAGATCTACCTCAGGCTGAAAGAAGGCAGGTCTAGGGTAACATCAAACCTCGCTTAACCTAGTAGCTAGCCCTACCAGGTCGGGAATAGGGTCTCTCCTTGTCAATCCCAATTAGGATATTGGCAATTATGGCTTGATATGACTGAATTTAATGTAGATTTTAAGCTAGGTATAGTAGCTCATGGGATTTGATTGGATTTGTTTCGGGTTGAAAGCAACAAGAGAAAGGTTGATTGGACTATGAAATCGATGTCAGTTTCTGCCGGTAAACCTGGGGAAAATTAAGTGCCATGTTCAGCCAAGTGAATATTGTTAATGTGAGGAGTATAAGGGAGAAATCATGCTGCCCTACTTAGACAAAGGATGAATCTGCAACAACTAACAGAGCATCTAGCCAAGGATGAATTTTGCATAAGACAACCATTACAACTAACAGCGAAATCATCACGAAAGGAGCATCATTACGGATGAATTCCTAACATATTACTTAGATAATGTTCTAATAAGGCAGAAAGAGCATAATTTGTAAATGAATTACAGCAAAAAGCATACTAAACATTAGCACCGTGATGAATCCAAGATCAAAAGTGCAAAAGACTGCTTTATTAAAATGATATTCAGGAAAATTTTTACACAAAGCCAAGACAACCTCTCTTCTGCCAAAATCCAACCTCTACATTATGAAATTCATAAAATATGTACATTTTCTCGTCCTTGTACTAAGGGAATTGAGCTCAACCATTTTCTTCACAATAGAAGCATTTGCATTAAACTTGGACGGAATTTCTGAAAATAGATGTTTAAGATGAACTTGAATCTCCTAAACCATAGCACCTGTTACAAAAATAAAATATAGACAAGGTCATGTGGGAGAAAAACCTCTCTCAAATTTTGGAAATTCATTTCCACTTGCTCGTAATTTGTGCCACAAAATCATCTCTAAAACAGAAAATCATTAAAAATTTAAATTTTTGAAAATGAGCTGCAACGATCTAGTTACATATCCTAACTCATGACACCTGTGAATAAAGTGAAATAGTTTTTTATTATATGGCTTGTGGTTAACAAAAACCTCCTTGTGTTTTGCAAAATTACTTTCCATCTGCTGTAAAATGGCATCGCACTAAAATTATTAAAACAGTAAAAAATATGAAAATTTGCTTGGTTTTAATATAGGCTCCCAATATCACTGCATATCTCCCACATAGTAGCACCTGTGCATAAATTGAAGGAGGTTTTTTTTATTTGGTATGTGATAGACAAAAACCTATTTCACTTTTGGAAAATTCCTTACCATTATTTCATAAACTGATCTTGTACTAAACTTGTCATTGAGTGCAGCAACTCACCTCAAAACATGCATAACCAAGAATCACTCATTCATTTAAATCATATCTTCTAATCCAGAAACTAGTTATGGGAGTGATATATCATTGGAAATATTTTTCTAAGCTTCTTCTAATGGAAATACTTAGGATATGATTTGCACTGACGATCATGGGCAAAACATCTCTGAAAAGCAGACATAGTAAGAGCCCATTTTGATCCCTAGTGATAGGCTACAAAGGCTGGAACTAACATCGGCCTTATTGGGGATGGAAGCTCCTTGGAGGTGTCAAGAACACCATAGACCAAGTTCCTCATTCATTGGGAAATACGTTCAAACAACTGCAAACTCAAAACAACTCATACCAATTCAAACATACACATAATGCAACCTGTACATAACAAATACGGAAACTAAAATGTTTCCTTTGGAAGCTTATTTATTTACACAAACCTACCCTACTTTGCTGAAAAATCAATGGATCAAGTGATTTTGTAATGCCATATCCACCAATCAAGTAATTGTGACAATGATGCTATTTTTGGATAGTGTTTGAACCAGAAGATAGTTGGAAATCCTACCAACAGTATATACCCATAGTACCTCTGGCTCTGTAAAAGCCAACTTGGTTTTTCTTTCAATTTAAAAATATATTCCATATATGCTCATATGGATCATAGAATCCAAATTCTATCTTCTTCCTAGTAACATATTCTCTTGGTTGGATATTGTCACATCCTCATTGTAAATCATAACATCCTTTAATCCAACCATCCAAGGGCAACCTTATCTTTTCTTCTTTGGGAGGAGGGAGAGTTTCCAAGAACTATTTTGGGCCCTTGAATTCATGTGATTTAATTTGAACATCCAATAATTCAATATCATTTTCCAATATTTCAACCACTAAGCCAAGAAAACAATATTTATTCTCAGGTGTAAGTCGGCTAGATTTCAAGCTAAGAAAAAATGATGTTAGAAAACTCTGATCAATCTGAAATTTTGCTATCTCATCCCTTAAAGTAAATAACATTTCACTAGATAATGGATTTGCCACACACCCTATCATTGGTGATTACCATCAACGTTCTGTGAAAACTAGATTCTTTGGCAGTGAAGTGGAAGCTCAAGATCTTAAACATTGGAGTCATCAGATGGATGCTTTCAGCCTTCATATGTGTCTGACTGCAGTCCACCATAAGCAATCAGATCTGCAACTTGAATAATTTTTCCTGGAGTAGATCTATCACCTCTTCCCCAGTGTGGTTGCAAATATTTTAGTGCCTAGATCTACCTTAGTCTGAAAGAAGGTAGGTCTAGTGTAACATCAAACCATGCTTAACTTGGTAGCTAGCCCCACCAGGTCGGGAGAGGGCTCTCTCCTTGTCAATCTCAATTAGGATATTGGTAATTAGGGCTTGAGATGACTGAATTTAATCTAGATTTTAGGCTAGGTATAGTAGCTTAGGGGATTTGACTGGATTTATTTCAGGTCAAAAGCAGCAAGAGAAAGGGTGATTGGACTATGAAATCGATGTCAGTTTTTGTTGGTAAACATGGGGAAAATTAAGTGCCATGTTCAGCCAAATGAAGATTGTAAATGTGAGGAGTATGAGGGAGAAAGCCCACTGAACTGAAATCATTAGACAAAGGATGAATCTGCAACAACAACTTTAGATGAAAGAGAATCACGAGTTTGCTCAATAGAGCATCTTGCCAAGGATGAATTCTACATAAGACAACCATTACAATTAATAGAAAAAACATCACGAAAGGAGCATCATTACAGATGAATGCCTAACACATTACTTAGATAATGCTATAATAAGGTAGAAAAACACATAATGTGTAAATGAATTATAGGAAAAACATACTAAACATCAACACCTTGATGAATCCCAAATCAAAAGGACAAAAGACTGCTTTATTAAAATGATATTCAAGAAAAATTTTACACAAAGCCAAGACAACTGCTTTGCTACCAAAATCCAACCTTCACACTATGAAACTCATAAAATATATACATTTTCTCATTCTTGTACTAAGGGAATTGATCTCAACCATTTTCTTCAAAATAGAATCAGTTACATTAAACTTGGACTGAATTTCTGAAAATAGGTGTTGAAGATGAAATCGTATCTCCTAAACCATAGCACCTGTTATGAAATGGAAAGAAATTTTTGTAGATAAGATAATGTTGGAGAAAAACCTCTCTCAAATTCTGGAAATTCGTTTCCAGTTGCTCGTAATCTGTGCCACAAAATCATCTATAAAACAGAAAATCATTAAAAATTTAAATCAATGAAAATGAGCTGTAAAGATCTAGTCACATATCCCAATTCATGACACCTGTGAATAAACTGAAAGAGGTTTTGGTTATATGGCTTTTGTTTAACAAATACCTCCTTGGGTTTTGCAAAATTACTTCCATCTTTTGTAAAATGGCACTGCACTAAAATGACTAAAACAGTAAAAAATATGAAAATTTCTCTTTATTTTAATTTAGGCTCCAAATATCAATGCATATCTCCAACATTGTAGCACCTGTGCATAAACTGAAGGACGTTTTTGTTATTTGGTATGTGATGGACAAAAACCTCTTTCACTTTCCAAAAATTCATTACTTCATTGTGTGCACTAATTGACCTCAAAACATGCATAACCAAGAATCACTCATTCATTTCAATCATATCTTCTCATCGAAAAACCGGTTACGGGAGTGTGATATATTTTTGGAAATATTTTTCCAAGCTTCATCTAATGGAAATACTTAGTATATGATTTTCACTAAAGATCATGTGCAAAACATCTCTGAAAATCAGACATAGGAAGAACACCATAGACCAAGTGCCTCATCCATTGGGCAATACGGTCAAACAACTGCAAACTCAAAACAACTCATACCAATCCAAACATATACATACTGCAACGTCTACATAACAAATATCAGAAACTAAAATGTTTCCTTTGGAAGCTTATTTTTTTACACAAACCTACCCTACTTTGCTGAAAAATAAATGGATCAAGTGATGTTGTAATGCCATATCAACCAATCAAGTAACTGTGACAATGATGTTATTTTTGGATAGTGTTTGAACCAGAAGATAGTTGGAAATCTTACCAACAGTATATACCCATAGTACCTCTCGCTCTGTCAAAGGCAACTTGGTTTTTCTTTCAACTTAAAAATATATTCCATATATGTTGCTATGGAATCATAGAAACTAGATTCTATATGATGCCCTAGCTCATTAACATATGCTCTTGGTTGGAGATTGTCACATCCTCGCTGTAAATCATAACATCCTTTAATCCAACCATCCAAGGGCAGCCTTATCTTTTCTTCTTTGGGAGGAGGGAGAGTTTCCAAGAACTATTTTGGGTCTTGGAATTCATGTGATTTAATTTGAGCATCCAATAATTCAATTTCATTTCCCAATCTTACAACCACTAAGCCAAGAAAAGAATATTTATTCTCAGGTGTGAGTCGACTAGATTTCAAGCTAAGAAACAATGATGTTAGAAAACTCTGATCAATCCGAAATTTTTCTATCGCATCCATTAAAATCAATAACATTTCACTAGAAAATGGATTTTCCACATACCTTGTCATTGGTGATTACCATCAATGTTCTGAAAACTGGATTCTTTGGTAGTGAAGCCGAAGCTCAGGATCTTGAACATTGGAGTCATAAGGTAGATGATTTCAACCTTCATATGTGTCTGATTGCTGTCCACCATTAGCAATCAGATCTGCAACTTAAATGATCTTTCTTGGAGAAGATCTGTCACCTCTTCCCCAGTATAGTCGCCACTATGTTAGTGCCTAGATCTACCTCAGGCTGAAAGAAGGCAGGTCTGGGGTAACATCAAAACATGCTTAACCTGGTAGCTAGACCTACCAAGTTGGTAGAGGGCTCTCTCCTTGTCAATCTTAATTAGGATAGTGGCAATTAGGGCTTGATAAAATAGTGATACAAATTTGTATGTTAGGTATCCACCACATATATAAATATTATCCTACTCCATTTGTGTCTTACATATGGGATTATTCCCATCAAGATTATATATATATATATATATATATATAACTCTGCCACCTTCCACGTTATCAAATTCCACCACCTTCCACATGACATAACAACAACACAACCACATTACCAAGGGTTCATCACTTCTTTTCGTCATTGAATTGAAATGCATCACCTTATAAACCGTTGGAGTTTCTCCTCATGAAACAAATGTGGGATAAATACATCCCCGTTGCAAAAAAATTACATCTTATAAATGCCTAACAATAATGTCAAATTTAACTCCATGGTGTTTTGCTAGTAAACTTCTCATCACAATGAAACCACCGCTAAGCCAACTAGGATAATTACCACATGTCTAAAACTCATGCGTTGATTTGTTTATACCCACTTCCTAGAGTCAAATACAATTGGTCATATAAATAACATTACGGGTCGGCGTCATCCTTTCACTTGGTATCCTTCAACCCATTTTCTCTACACACATTTTAACATAAAAAACTGGTCATTTTAATAACATTTTATGTTAGTGGAAAAACTTGTGAACAAATTATGAAACCAACATTTTGGACTAGCTAGGTGAGTCCATCATCAGGGAAATGATATCTGTATTTTTGAAAAATACATCCTTTCACTTCACTCCCCATAGAGAGTGGTTCTGCGAGTATGAGGAATACGATGGTGGTGATGTCTTCTTAGGAGATGATAGGAAGGCTAGAATCATTGGTCGCGGAAAAGTAAAGTTGAAGTTGCAAGGTGGAAGGGTTAGAACCCTTCCGGGTGTTCTGCATATTCCTGCGTTGGCCAGAAATCTGATTTCTGTAAGCAAGTTGGATGATGCAGGTGTAAAGACAGTGTTCGAGAAGGATACCTGCAAGATGGTTCGAGGAGCACTGGTATTGATGCGGAGAGTTCGGATTGGAACTCTGTACAAGCTATAAGGTAGCACTGTTGTTGACGGGTGCAATAGTTCTATGGTCCCTGAAAATGGAGCAGAAAATCTAGTGGTCTCTGGAAAGAAGACCATGTTGTGGCATCAAAGGCTTGGACATATTGGAGAGAAG
>APFE030488887.1:0-12384 GCA_000404065.3 Pinus taeda
TTTGTAATTAATTACCAACCTCTTCTTGCCACGTTTTTGCTCACTGTGTTTGTTGACATAGAAGGCTGGGCAGGCCCATGGACTTTTGGAAGGTTCAATCAGATTTTGTTGTAGCAGTTGTTGAATTTCTTGTTTGCACAAGTCTTGTTCAGTGGGTGACATATGATTAGCACTTGCTTTCTGTGCTTTAGGAACATACCCCTCTTTGTAAGGTAATGCTACAAAATATTTTTCCCTGGTCCAGAAAGCATTTGGCCTGCCTGCTGTGCAATCTTGGTATAGCTTATTCGAGATTGCCTGTAATGTCTTATGTCCGTGTATTTCTGCATGTTTGACAATTTTTTGAATCTTTGTAAGGTTCTGCATAGTGTCCTGCAAATTATCTTCTTCGCTGGGATTGACCTTTAGCTGGTATTCATTCTTTGCAGGAATTATAACTGGTCCCTCATTAGTGGTGAATGTAACAGAATCTTTTCCAAAGGTAACTAGGAGGAATCTTTTCAAAAAATCTTGCCCTAACAAGATATCTGATCCTGTATCAAAACTGTACAATGTAACATAAGTCTGTAAATGATTCAAATAGACTGGAAAATCAGAGATATATAGTTAATCTGCATCAATTCTTTATTTACAGCTCTGAAGGACAGTTTGGTAGGCTGCCAATAGTAGGAAGGAACTGCTGGGAAAGCTAACGCAGAGGGCAGAAGCCGGAACTATTGGGAACAGTCGGAACTGCCGGGAACTGTTGGAATTGCCAGGAAAGCTGACGCAGAGGATAGAAGAGGCTAACGCAGTCCCTAGAGGCTGACACTAGGGTTTTCGCGGGGCAGATTGGAGCTGAGGACTTGCCAAAGTGTTTATCTGAGGTTTTAGCCAGAGCATCTGTCTCCGAATGAGAGGTAATACTGCCAAGATTTTTCTCTGTTGGGTGAGCTGGATTTGGCACCCAGATTGTATTCTGAAACTGCTTAATAAATCAAACCCTCAAATAGCTCCACCAATTTTCCCACATTGGGTTTTTCTGGGGACATTAGTCCAAAAATAACGATGTCATTTGTGTGCTTGTTTCTGTTTCCTTCAGTTGATGATTTGTAATGTGTTGAGCATGTACTTGTGTTTATTTTCAGTATTTACATGGTAAATAACTTGTTAATTAATCAGAAACAAGTAGGAAGGAAAAAATCAGAAAGTACATGGAGGGTTTCTAATTGTTAGACTTAGAAACTTCAACATATCAAAGATATGGTACTGCGAGGAGCAGTGAGGCTCCAACACATCTTGATTGATGAGCAGGTTGGAGACATTCTTGTAGAAAGTGAAGTTCATATTCTTCAGAGAGCAGCTTGGAGTGCAGGAGAATGTATCACTCCCTGAGAGGGAACATTGCTAATCGAGAACACTGAGCATTTGCTCTCCCCTAGTCTTTCGACTAACCATGGACTTGGTAAGGATTGATTGAGCAGCGAAGCTCTTGAGTGTGACAGTACTCCTTAGAGCCATGGACTTGGCTGAGTACATGCCCCGGTATGCATCCTACCCGCAAGTCACCTTGTGTCTTTATTGACCAAGGGCCATCGACTTGGTTAAGCTTGTCGGGATTGCCACCCATCTGGCCAATGGGTTAGGAGACTTAGGTGTGTGTGATCTTTACCAAAGTCGGACGCAACTGCCATGGACTTGGTGAAGGTAAATTGATCCCCCTAAGCATTGGATGCAGGTATTCTACCACTTGATTACTAAGGATCAAGTTGGGTGAGGGTCAATCAGTGTACATAGAGTATGTATGAGCTTTACCATGGACTTGGTTGTCGTAAGGAGATCTCCCCTATTGTTGTATGGATCATTCTTCTTCTTCTATGGATTGAGTCATCATTGTTCAACTGAGATGAGATGAGATGAGATGAGATGAGACGAGATGAGCTTCTCTTATGTTGAGACATGCACATCCAAGATGAGACTTATGGTGCAGCGGAAAATTCCTCCCTAGCTAAGAGGGAGTGTTGAAATTGGGCAACTTCTGTTGGAATTTCACCATCAAAATGATGAAGAAAAATTCAATTTTTCAACTTTGACCAAGTTGGCCCAGTGAAGGTCAAATTGGCCTAAAGTGGAAATTGGTTGTCCTAAGTCACATATATATTGACCATCGTTGACTCCTCATTTGGCATCATTACATCACATCAAGTTTGACCATCTCTGAAATTGCAAGAGGAATCCACACATGTGAAGCAGGAGAGAAAGATTTATGTTTGACCAAGTTGACTTTTTTGTTTTGGGCTACTTTGACATGTGTTGACCTGGGCACTTTGACTCTGATTTAACCGAGCTCTATTCTGTGATTAGAGGTCGAGCATTCAAGGAGACTTTGTCTCTGTTAACCGAACCTTTCTGGGCACTTCGACTGGCGTTCACAGCAGGTTGGAACTAGGGAACCTCTGTTTTGAACGAGATTTTCTACTACTGATTTAATCGAATCTTTGACTATTGGAAGGTCAAACCTTTGACTAGAATTTTTTGTTGTGTTGACCGAATTTCTCTCTCTGCATTGACCGAAATTTTGAACGTTGATTGAGGGTTTGACTGAGGCATTACAGGGTTCATTCACTGTGGTTGACCAAACTTTCACAAGCCAAATTTTCGACCCTCAGTTGTACACTATCATATTTGACCAGAATTGACTTTCTCTCTCATTATTGATTGGTTTTGGATTGGTTGACTTGGAGAGTCAAAGCATTGACTTTGACTAGTTATTGGATGTACTATTGGACTGATGTATCTCAAGCTGAACATTGATTGACTAATAGAAGAAGAATTGATTATGGGTTTCCCCCTCATGGGGATTTTCCCTAGTCTTTTACAAAAATATTTGTCTCACTGTGCTTGGCTATCTTCTATTGTGCATTATTGTTTATTGTTTTATTTATAATTGCTTAAATGTTATTACGGAGATTGAAATTGAAGAAAATTGTTTTAAGTGATTATTACAGCACAGAACACTGTGAAAATTAATAGGGATTTGGGTGTGGGTATGAGGTTGGGTTTGTGCCAATGGAGGACGTGTTTTTCAAGTATTTGAAAGCCACGTTGCCCTTGATGCTAGGTATAAACACTAGGGTTTGGTCTTTGGGAGAAGACTCGAACCCACAGTAAAATGTCTAGTTTTTTTTGTGTGTAATCTGTTCGCCTCTTCATGTTACTTACCTAGAAGACTCGAACTCTGTCGTGTCCCTTCTCAAACACATCTGTAACAGGGTGTTGCTACACAATTTTGCACAATTTTGGCTAAGGAAGAGAACCCATCATTTTCGACTTAGCGACTTAGGAGGCAAATCAACTTAATTTGGTTGCTAGTGGAATGTGGGGGCCACCCACATGGGAATTCGAATTGGCCCATTCGAATGGAGGGAAAGTCAAATAGGTGGATGGAGGGGCCCACATGAGGCAAGGGAATCCCAAGGAGTTATAAGGAGGGAGCGACTCTCATTTTGGGATTCATTCATACATCTTGCAAACAAAATCACTCAATCGTTCACTATGTTGTTTAGCTGAGTCAACCAGTTGTTTAGTCACGAATCTCTCAAGCGGGATATTCAACCACTACTTCGGGGGACCATCCGTGCTCGCCCTAGAGAGGCAGTTCTACAAGGATTTCAGGAGTTATGGGGCAATGACATAGCACCACCAACCAGCGCAGAGCAAGGAGTGCGTATTTCTGCGCAGCCAAGAAGCATGCAGAGGGAGATTAAGGCAATTAGAGATCTGATTGCTTGTCTGGGAGTTGAGGAGCTAAGGTAGAAGCATTAGACCAGCGTTCTTATTGGGTTTTACAGCCAGTTGAGCCAGCATTCCAGCAATTCGACCTGTTGAGCTGGGGGACAATGCAGAGGCCACACAGCAGATTTTCATGGTACCTGGGAGCAATTGAGTTGGGCCAAGAGATCATCTAGGGAACAGGGATTGGATAGCACGAGTGAACTCAGCATTTTGGAGAAGTTTTCAGGTGGATTTACAAGCATTTTCCAACAAGTCGAAATTGGCAGCTAGAGCTGAGGTGAGGCTCCAAGGGGGTCGAAAATCAGAAGTCTAAACCAGCCAAAATCCTTTCTGGGTTTTTATCAGGGATCCCAAATATAAAGTTTCATAATTTTATGAGCAGCGGAGGTGGGGTTTTAAGTCGTATATTTGCAGCAGACAATGTAGAATTGTTGGGGATTGAATAGTGCCTTCGGGGGTCGATTTTGGGAAGTCCAAATCGGGCCAAACCATTTCTGCGTTTTTGTAGGTTTTGGCCAAGGAGTACGAGGTTAAAAGCATATAAATTTCTAAGCAGTTTCAAGGCACCTTCCAGCCACTCGAACTTGAGTAGAGTTGTAGTTTCTAGGCAAGGCAGCGCAGTGCAAATTGGTGCAATAGCTGGGCAGCCTTCAGCTCAGCCATTTTTCTACCTGGGTTTGGTCCTGCTTGTCCTTTCAGACAAGCCAAGGTGCACCATTCCATCATCTATTGTATTTGACTTGCAGAAATATAATAAAATGGCTTAGAAGTTCTCCATTTGCAGCTTTTATATGGGTGTTTGCTGAATATTTCGTTTTTGTAGTTTGTTGCATGTATTATTTGCTTGCTATCACTTGTATTCCTATTAAGGATCATTACAGTGGTATCAGGGCATGACCTTGGCCCAGCTATGGGAATAGCTCGAAGATCATGGAAGCTTTGGGTATGAGTGCACAGTGACAGGTGAAACCTAAGACAAACCCATGGCTCGAGGGAAATCCAGTATGCAAAAATTCTGGGGTAGAATTCATTGGGACGATGAGAGGTTGGCCCAGTTGAGGAGGGTGACAGACCAAACCCATCCTCACCCTTACAACAAAGACGTTAGAGGTGAGTAGGCCATAGGGGCGTAGCCATCTACATCGTGTTGGGAAAGTCGACCAGATCAGGACACCAGATCTCCTAAAAAGGAGCAAACAGGACAAAGACAGTTAGAGGGTGAGACCAGGGGGCGTTTTTGCTGGTGGAGACCTAGCTTTAGATATCAGGAGCCTGAGGAGGAGGTTGAGCATGATGCTGAGAGCCCACAAGATGGTGAGGAGCATATCGATATACCCAGTGTGGCGCAGGAGTCACCTTTATTAGAGACCTATTTGATGGCCCCAGTTGACACCTTAGTGGAGATGATAGAGCCTACTCGCATAGAGCCATTCATTGAGGGGGTGCCATCCCTAGACGAGATGCCAACAGTTGTTGTGGTATTTGCAACCGTGACCAAGTTTACAGGTGATAGATGCCCACTACAGTTCCATCAGTTTCAGGATGACCTTCTAGCATTAAAAAGGAAGGTGCGTTAGTGCGAGAGGCGATTCTGCAGCAGAACGAGGAGCTGGAGGGCATAAGAGCGGTTTGTGCCGAGTCCACGGCCAAATTGACTCACGTTGGGGAGTAGTTGGATTCCCTACTGGTGCAACTAGAGTGCACGTTGAAGTGTGAAAGCAGCCCTCTTCGGGCATACATAGACGGGGCAGGCAGCATTGTTAGGTTACCTTGGCCCAGTGGACAGAGGGAGACAGAGCTACCTAGTCAAATTGTATGTATTGACCAGGATAGCGAGATGAGACAACATGAGTTGCACAGGGTGCAACACCCGCATGTTGGGGTTGTTCTATGTGTGGGAGTTCGTGCATTCGATCCCTCTCTTGGGGTTGGGTGGGGAGAGATTCTGAGTTGGTACCCGGTGGAGTGGACTATGGAGATGGTAGTGGACCCAGGTGGAGCTCAACAGGAGTTTCCAGGCACTTGTGATGCTGGAAGCCTCGACTGGCATTGGGATCTGGGAGGGACCACCTATCATTTCCCATGTATGCGGGTTGACTACAACCGGGATGGTGCAGTTAACCCAGCAGTTGAGCATGCACATTCGCTAGGGGAGTCTCGGTCAACACCAGTGGCCGACCAGTTTATGGACAAGCTCTTTTCGTTTTCTTGGTATGGCATTTGTACACAGGATCACTGGGTGATCAGCATACTCTGGCAGGAGTTTATCGGAGGAGGTGGAATAGGCAGGCCACCAGGCAATGCCTTGCATAGAGTTGGGCATCAGGGTTCCTCAAGACGTACAGAGTTATCCGGGAGAGTTTCACATGGAGGGGCCTCAAGGGGGACATTTTGAGGCATGTGCAAGAGTATGATATTTGTCAGAGGAACAAGGGAAGGCAGACACACCCAAGGGATTATTGCAGCCCCTACCCATTCTTGAGAGGAAATGGTAGAGTATTTCCATGGATTTTATTACAAGGTTGCCAACAACACAGGGGCAGTATTGCATATATGTAGTGGTCAATAGGTTGACCAAGTACACCCATTTTTTCACCATATGTTCTCGATCATCAACTTCACAGGTGGCTGAGGTGTTCATACTACATGGCCTCCCCAAGACCATAGTGAATGACAAGGACAATTGCTTGATGGGGGGATTCTGGCAGGAGTTATTTCGGTTAGTGGGGACTAAGCTCACACCCAGTACCAGTTATCACCCGCAAACCGACGGTCAGATGGGGATTGTGAACAAGTAGTTGGAGGGGTACTTGCGCAACTACGTGACCTGGCAGCAGCGCACATGGGTGAAGTGGCTTCACCTTGGAGAGTACTGCTACAACACCACATATCACATGTCAATAGGTATGTCGCCCTTTCGTGCACTATATGGTTATGATGCTCTAACCTTTGCTGACGTGGTGTTTGGAGACAACAGGGCCCTAGGACCAAAGATTGGACACAGGAGTGCCAGGACATCCTTAGGACTCTCAAAGATAACCTGCAAACAACACAAACCCAGTAGAAAATCTATGCAAATCGGCACTGAGTCGAGAGGCATTTTGAGGTCGAGGACTTAGTATTTCTAGAGCTCCAACCATACAAGCAATCTACTCTGAAGCAGAAGGGAGCGAAGAAGCTCAAACCACGATTCTATGGGCCTTACAGGGTGACCAGGCGAGTTGGAGAGGTACCCTATGAGTTGGAGCTCCCACCAGGGAGCAAGGTACACAATGTGTTTCATGTCTCATGCCTAAAAACGGCCTTGGGACAGCAAGTGACAACGACTATTAATTTACCCCCTTTGGATGATGAGGGGCATTTGGTGTTGGTGCCAGAGGCCATTTTGGAGGTGAGAGAGAGGAGGCTCAGGAACAAGATTGTTCGGGAGTTCCTAGTGAAGTGGAAGGACTTGCCAAAGGAGAATGCCACTTGGGAGGAGGAAGAGGTACTCCAATACCCATCATTACAGTTGCTTAAGGACAAGCAACATTTAAGCAGGGAGGACTATGATGTTCCTACTCAGCAATTTTGCTAAGTAGTTACAAATTTTGCCAATTTTGGAGTTTTTCCATCATAGACTTGGGAAAAGTGGGTTGGGAGGACCCCACTTGGCATTATTGACTTGAGAAGGCTCCAACATTGGAAAATAGGGCAAATCGATTTCTTAGTGGAAAGTAGGGGCCACCCCAAGAGGAATACGCACTCCTTGGAGAAAAGTGCACTTGTGGAGAGAGAGCGAGAGGAAAAGGGGGTCGATGTATGCGGCCCACATGGAGAGAGAGCTCAATGATAAATAGGAGGAGAAGACATCATTTGGGTGCTTTTGATCATTTGACAAACAAACTCTCACGCTTGAGTTGTTGAGCCAAGTCTACGAAGTGTTGTTCAGCACACAAGATTTCTGAGGGGAGATCTCAACTCCTTCAGTGGACTTTGAGTGCCACCCTAAGGGAGTTATTGTCACATTTAAGGAGTTGTTCCGAGAGGCATTAAAGGGAAATTCGAGCTGCATTCGAAGCAAATTGGGCACAGAAAAGGGACCACACACTCTTGAGGAGAGATAGTTCAGGACATAACTGGTTTCGGGATTTTCGAGGTACATTACCTTAGCATCTGGTAGCATTTTTTTAGTGGTTTGGTGGGTTGATCAAGTGGCCATTCTTCAGGCCGAATTATTCTTTCCTAGGCATGCACAGAAGGAGCTTCTTTGGGCCTACGCAGTCACTTGAGGAGAACACATCTGGGGTGAGGCTTGACCAGGAGTTTGGGGCTGAGTTTTGCTAGGAGACATAAGGAGAATTGTTGAAGGTTTGCTAAACATTTTTGGAGGGCTTTGGTAGCAAAATTCCTGGTGGTGCAAATTTCCCAGCTGAAGGAGGAGCTCACTCTAATTGGGGGTAATTTCGAGAGGTTGGAACCAGGCCCAACCCTTTCTGGGTCTTTGTGGGTTTAATGAGGAGAGCCCAAGGCTAATTTTGCATAATTTTCTGAGCAATCTAGAAGGGTCAAAGCTCAGTTCTTCACCAGCCAGCAGCAACAGATTTCTAAGGCCAGCACAAGGGTTGAAGGAGCAGTACCATTTATCATCCAGGCAGCACATTCTATCAACTGGGACTTGTCTAGCTTGCTTTTGCAAGCCCAAGTGCACCTACTCCATACAGTTTTGTATTATCCTTGATATATTAATAAAATGGCTCAGCTTGGCACAATTTTTGGCAATTTTCTGGGTGTCTAATTGCATGCTGAAATTTTCTGTTTGCATATGGTGTTTTTGCTTGAATACCACTGTTAATTCCTAGTAGGAATATTACACTCTCATGATAATGAATGCGATAAATTGTTTCCTTTTCCTTTTTTGTCTTTCTTTAGTGTGGAGAACCCTAACCCTTAGATCTAATGGCTGAGATTAAATCTCAGCTCATTAGATCAAGGGTGGAGATCATTCCCTCTATTGACCCCCTCCTTCATGTGGTCCACCTCAATTAATGAACCTCCTAGTACCTTTTAATGTTCTGTAAATTGTACCATGGTCATTTTTTCTCCCATAAAGTCACCTTTAATAATATAAAGTGTACATAGTTCTTTTCTCATAAAGTCACTTTTAAAACATGTGTGACTTTAATAAATTAAAGTACATAGTACAAGTCTCATAAAAAGTACTTTAGTTCCTTGACATTAATAAAACTCATAGTGTCACTTAGACAAAAGGTCATTGATGTGTCTCCCTAGGCCAAACGGATAAATGCCTAGGAAATGCCTCCTTGGTCCACTTATTTTCAACATATTACTTGTATGAGGTCTGCAATTACAAGCTGGACAGCATTGTTTCTGGGCAGGGTTACACCTTCATCACTTGTCTTTTAGCACCAATATCCTATCTCTGTGCAACCTTGCCTCAATATGTTTCAAATAATCTGGAACATCGAACAGCTGCACATATCTTACACCTTCAGATGCATAAAACTCTGCAGTACATTTGAGGAACGGTTTTTCAAAACTCTCTGAATAAATGCCAATTGCAGTGAACATCCTCAAAATATGGTTTAGAAGTGTCCTGTCAGCTGCTTCACCCATTCTTTCCTTCCCAAGCAAGCTCAAAAGGCCAGTAACTGTCTTATGCTCAACTTCCGTACATCAAGACACATGCTTGTGGAATCATTCCAATCCCATGTCCCAAAGAGAATGAACATTTGTAGTTTGTATAACATACAAATGATCCAGATATAGAGCTATGCTTCACATCATTAGCATTTGATCACAAAGATCTTGCCAATATTTTTCAAGCGAAAGAAATACTGCAGGATCAGGACTCTGCCCAACTAAAGCCTGTAATGTGGCAGCAATGTGTACCTCAATATGAAAAATATATATATAGCAATTTGGAATTGATGTGTATTAAGAGCATCATTTCAGTGCACAATTATTCTTAATGTTCTTCATGGCAGAACCACTTATCCAAGCAAAGCCACATATGATCTTCCAATCTATTTCAACCTCGCAATCCTTGTGCAAGCGATGGGGTAACAAAAGTATATATAATTATTGAAGTGATGTCTATATATTCTTGTGATTAAGTAGTCGTTAACAAGTGGGGAGTTTTGTGCATAGTTACATCGATGAACTTCCCAACTCTTGTTAGTCAGTCAATAAATAGAGACAAGAATAAAACACAAAGAATGGTCATTCTCCATGATTCATAACTAGTCAGTCCCTTTGTCAAGTCCACAAGAACATACTCTATTTTTGTTGTACAAGATCATATTCTATTTTTGTTGTTATTTGAATTTTGTATTTATATCCATATCTATGCATACAGATCAACTTGTTATCTCTTAGTTCTCTCCCTATTCTCATAATTGCATTTAATTGGATAATTTTGCAAGATTACAAAATATTATCGAGACTGTTGAGATTATCAAGCTTAATAGTGCAAATGAGAGCATGACACAGACATCCAAAAAAAAATAGATGTTAAATAACAAAGAGATACAACGGAATTTTGGTTTTCCAACCAACAAATAAATACTAAAAATCTTCATCATAACAGCAAAACCAAGGATTCTGCAAAAAGCCATTGCACTCAAGACAGAAAGTTCAGATGAATCAAAACCTTAACCATTTAGTAGGAGATAATTCGAATACAAAATCAAATATAATCTTTTGAAGACACTCTACTGTGAAAATTCCCAAACAGAAATTCTATTACTGCAGCAACTGATTTATTTTACCTACTTATTTCTCAATAAGTTATTTACAAAATCCCTTCAGTAAATATTAAAATAAATTCTACTGCAGATATCACACCAATATACATAAACAAATATATGCACAAGAATCAAACACATCAACACAATTTTTGGACAATTGTCCCTAGAAAAACCCAATGCGGGAAAACCGGCACAGCAGAGGAGGGTTTTATTAATCTTCAGCAACAATCACTTTTACAGAAAAAATTGTATAGACACTGGGAGAAAACACCTGAGACTTTTCTCCGAGACTTTATGACACCCTGGAGGACTTCCTTTCCCTACTATGTCAGCCCTGCATCATTCTGCGTGGCTCTCTGTTGCTTTGTCCTTCTCTGCATCATCCACTGCGTCTCTATGATCTCTACGTTGTCACGCAGAGTCCCTACGTCACCTCTTTTGAGCTCCCTGACTGCTGCTAATCACCCCCTCTTCCTCCACCCTACAACTCTCCCTCTAAAATCGATTTCACTCTCTCTGAAAATCGATTTTCCTCAAGATACTGAGTATCTATTGGTGTGTCTCCAAATCACCCTCAAGTCTTCTCTTATACTTTTCTTGTTGACGAATCAACGACCGAGATTAAGTCTCTAATCAATGGCTAAGATTACAACAAACTTGATCCTCATCTCTTAGAAGCTTCTCATCCTTATCTTTATTAATACCCATTAATATTTTTATTTTCCTGAGTTTAGACTTAGGAACCCATTAAAAATATTAATTATTTTAATAACTCCTCATCCGGATGGAATTTCTCAAAATGATTTCTGGGTCTTGGAGATCTTATGTGTCTTAGCCTCTCCACCAATTTTCATGGCTAAAGCACATTTGATGCTACCACAAATCAACACTCCCTCTTAGCGAGGAATGTGCTCTATTGATGCTCCACCACTGAACATCACACTAATCCTCCAACACCGGTACTTGTGATGATGCATGGCTTGCTGCCCAGCATCCTCTACACTGCTGCCTCTTGTACTGCTGCCCATGGCTCTGCTACTACCACTGCTACATCTGTACTACATCTCTCTCTCAACATGTTGCCCATAGCATCGCCACTGCTAACTGTTGCACTGCATCCCCTGATACTTATCCATTTCTTCTACTGAAATGGATTCTTTACCATCCCCATCTTCTCCCTGAAATAAATGAACTTTGTTCTTCCTAGGGCCTTGGTGAGGATGTTCGCCACTTGTTCTCCTGTAGGAGTGTAGTTCAACTGTATTGCTCCTCGTTGGACGCAGTCTCTGACAAAGTGACATCGAATCTCAATGTGCTTCGACCGATCATGAAATATTGGATTCTCAGAGAGCTTGATGCAACTCTGATTATCACACATGATCCTAGTCGCCTCCATCCTTCTTCTGAATATGTTCACAAGCAATTTTCTAATCCATATGGCTTTGCACGAAGCTATGCTAGCGGCCATATATTATGCTTCAGTTGAGCTTAGAGCTACGGATTTCTATTTTCTACTGCACCAGGAGGTTATCCCCGATCCAATGTTGAAAAAATACCCAGAGGTACTTCTCCAATCTACTGTACTTCTAGCCCAATTTGCATCAGTAAACCCACTCAGTCTGATGTCATTACTTCTGGTGTACAATAGTCCATACTTGATTGTTCCTTGTATATATCTGAGAACATGTTTGGCTGCTACCCAATGCACCCTCTTAGGTTCCACCATGAACTAACTGAGGGTGTTGACAGCATAACAAATGTCTGGCCTGGTATTGACCAGATACATCAGGGACCCTATGAGTTGCTTGTATAAGGTGGGATCAACATCTTTGTCTTTTGATGCATCAATTTTCTTCCAGTT
>APFE030488896.1:0-28706 GCA_000404065.3 Pinus taeda
CATGAAAATTTAACGTCATAAATCTCCTCAAAAAACAAGATTATTTAAACATTTAACTTAAAAGATAAAAGTCAGGGAAGTACGAACCTCGCAAGATTTAATTCCTATGCAGAGTTTTTCCAGGTTCGGAAAACGGCCAAGAACTGTGAGAGAAGGTACACGAGTACTCAGCCCAAAAAGGGTAATTTTTCTGAGCAAGTTCCTGCTAGAAAGACCTTCAAGTACATGAAGCTCTGTTGCAGACAAATGCAGAACCCGACAAGAATTTAGCTCCAACCTCAACTTTGGGGGACAGTCATAAATTTGGACATTCACCAGCTTTGGGCAATTGACAGTCAGTCTCAGCCAATTTGTATGCTGATTTCCTACAAAATCAAAATATTTCAGATTGATTGCAGAAATTTTTAAAAATTTGACGCCCACACGACAGCATCCAACAGTCAAGCGTTCCAGAAGAGGGCATTTGGCTGCAAGTTGCTCCAGCGTATCATCAATAATATTGATGGATAGTATAAAACAGGTTTTAAGGTATCTGAAACCGCTAAAATATGAGGGTAGTTTCAGCTGAAAACACTTGATGGCCAAAAATGTGAGGCAGTCGCAGGAGAACAAAGAAGTTGGAATGTGCAAGGCAGTTCGAACATCAGTGGACCTTGGAACGTGCAGTGAAAAGGTATCATTTTTTAAAGTGATTTTTTCCACTTTCTTTAGGGATGCAGCCCGAAGCGATTTCCAAATCAACCTGTTTATGTTTCTTTCCTCTGACAAATAGCGGTAAATTAATGAAATTTCTAAACTTTCCAGTTCCGCCTGATGGAAAAACAAGATGTTATCAACTATTTTTTCTTTAAAATCGTCATTAGAAAACTTGAGATGGGGTAACAAAATCCAGAGGGATCGCCATCTGCGGGAAAGAATCGAGCATCGTACTGCATCTCTTAAAGGAAGCTTTGACAGTATATGACCAGAGAGCAATATATCATCCAATGCACTCAGTCTGTCCCTTGCCATTGCCAATATCACAATTGATCAATGTACAACAGTAACACAAGCAAGCTTTGTTATACAGAATGAAATTCCAAATACAAATCTATTAGTATTACTTCTCTTTCAGCCTAATCTATTAGCATTACTGCTCTTTCAGCCAAGATTCAGACAAACTCATTCCCAATTTCATTTGCCAGTGTCTCTTTTGTCTCTCAAACCCATTAGCATTACTGTTCTTTCTGCTCTTTCACCCAAGATTCAAACAAACCCATTTCCAATTTCATTTGCCAGTGTCTCTTTTGTATATCAACCTTTTAGCATTACTGTTCTATCTGCTCAGCTTCAGCTTCAGCTTCAGACGGAAATGAAAAAACGCAGGAGGCGGACTCGAGTTTATTATTCCAAATCTTCTTGGTGTTTATCACTCTGCTTTTCCTAGTGACAATGTCTGCGCTGAGATCTCATTTGCAAACTTCTCGGACTATTGGAAGCAATAAACTTTTTGGAGGGGTGCCAAGTTGGGTTTATAAGGTTTTATCCTCCTGAGATGAAACCTTAGGGTTTTTTTAAACCTTTAATAGATATTATGTTAGGTTTTTTTTAACATTTAATAGATACTAAATATAGTTTGTAGGGGTTGTGCACATTTATTATGAGATTATGGGTGAGTTGATAAGCGGACAAACAGGGGGTGTGTGCATTTATTACGAGATTATGGGTGAGCTGATAAGTGGATAAGTGGACAAATATTATGAGATTATGGGTGAGTTGATAAGTGGACAAATTCAATTAGTAGATTTTTATTTGATAAGTTATAGTTTCAGAAAGTTTTAACTTATTTTAAAAAACAATTAATACGATAATGATTATAATTGCAAAAATATTAATTTTATTTTTGATGTTTAGCTTGGTTAAATAAGAAGTAGATTAACAACAAGGGGAAGTGTGTAGTATAGCCCTGAAGGAAAATTGGTTACAAGGTATGTATGAGAATTGGGAACATGGGAGTTGGGAAATATGACCAACAATCACATTGAAATGCACAGTCTATATGTTGTAAGGTTTGCTTCTAGCTAAAGCTACTCAAGTGACTAATATTGTTATCTTTGGAGGCTTGATTTTTATTATTCGACATCTTCATAATGGAACTTGGCTAAAAGCCAATCACTTGGAAAATCTTCTGAAGAGAATCATAGTGTTGTTGGATGAACTCCCTCATAAAGATTTCTTTCACATCTTAAGAAAATAGAACATTGAAGTTGATAAGAGTGCTAACCAAGCTTGTCAACTCCAGGTTGGGCAACTCAAAATTAATGGTGAAATGACATGGTGCAATCTACCATAAAGTTACAATAATGAACATGGTAATAAACAATCGTATGACTAAAGGTCAATTTCATAGTTCACCCCAAAGGTGAAAGCAAACTAAGGAAAAAAAATTCCACATTTGGATGAGAGGCTGCCTTATGTCATTGCATTTAGTCATTATTTCATGCATGCCTCTGATGTACACAAAATCGCCATACCATGTCTGATCCTTGTTCACCAACTGCAATGTGAGCTCAAAATAGATCACCCACTCAGAAGTATGATTTCTCTCCGTAGTAAGAAAATTATGAATTGCTTTGCAGCCATAACTATTTCTACGTGTGGGTTAACATGGCTAAGGCTTAAGATAATACATTTAAACACTTGTAGACATGGAGGTTCAATCTATTCACAGTATCTTCATAGATAGAATTGGATGCAAGCTCTGTCTGATATCATGGCTTCCATGGCACTACTAGATTGAGGGAGCTTTTCCTATGCTTATAAGCATCACAACTAAATCTATGCCACACTCATAAATGAGGTTTGTAAGTGGATTTGATAATTGTATAACTATGTTTGTGTTGGTCTACCAGTCCATCCCTCAAGTATGGAGGGTGAATTTGTTTCCTAATTGGGCACAAGCTCAATGTTCGAGACTCGACACACCATGCAATTTTGACAAGGTGGCAGAGGGTCAGATCTTGGCTTCATCATTATGGATTTACTAACATTCCAAAATCCTACGACGACCCCAATAGCTAGATCAAGCAAGAAGTTGTTATGTCCCAAGTTTGTCTATTCTGTTTGTCAAGTTGATTCTTGTTAAAGGCCCTTGGCTTTTACAGGCTAGTAATGCCCTACACCCCTTCTCTTTGGTTTGGAAAATTAGTAATCTTCTAATTCTGGTGGCCTTCGACTCCCCTTTGCATGTGACTATACCCGTTGTAGTAGGGCATAATGCCCATGTTAACTTTGGGGAAAGACTACAGATGTTAGACATTATGAATAGGTTGAATATAGAATGTGTAGGGGCCCCACAAGAAGGGTGGGTAGTAGCAATGGTATTAGGAGAATGAGTTGTAATTGTATGGATGTAGTCACTCAATTAAAGCAAAAAACAAATATTCCACAAGTGGATTTTCTTATTCTCAACTTAAAAGTAAAGAATTATAGTTTGTCTACAATACAAGTGTCAGAGAAAAACTAGTCACTCAAAGAAGAATTGGCTAGACAAGATGATGAATTGGAGGCCTTATGTAGCCATCTTGTGGAGTTCCAGGACAAAATTAACCTATTGAAGACTAGGCTTACTGACAGAGATGATGAAAACTGAACTCAAGAAGAGCAAGGCCTGAACCTTAACATGATATCCATTGGGGAAGACAACAAATTTCATTGAAGTATGCTACCATGTAAATTTTTCTTCTTGCTAGGTAGTTTTTGTTGTATATATAGCTACATGAATAGTTTGAAATTCGACACAACTTGTAATTTTGTAAGCATGTCATCAACTGTCTTTAGCCCTATGGACTTACAAAATGTTTCTAAACATATTAGCACTAATGTGTTCAAAATTATAATGGAATCTTATGCTTTTTTTATTTGTCAAGTTGATTTGAATTAATAATATAGTGAAGGGATCCATGAACCTTTGCATTCTCAAGATAAAAAGTTTCAGGATGGTAATCCCATTTATGATAATAATCTATGTTAGACTTTAAGCTTATGTGGTAGTTTTTTAGAGTAGTATGATACAGATTATCCACAGTATTATGTTCATTATGTCGACGTTTCGAACCCCAAAGGGGTTCCATCATCAGGATAAAAAATGATAGATTATGAATGATAGTTTTTTGAGGTCACAATGAGATATCAAATGGTGTATAAGACACCCTCATTTGTGGGACAAGTGATTTGTCTCTTGTTAAAGTCTATGAAGGTGTGCATATTCTACTCACGTTTGGATTTGAACATGTGACCTCTTAGCAGGAGACACATGCTCTTAACTACTAAGCCATTCAAATTATATGAAGTCAAGAGATGAAGCTTTATATAATGATATTTTTCTAAACAAATACAAATTTGAATATGAAACTAAAAATGAAATGGAAAAAAATAATCTTCCATATTTGTGCAACTACTTATTATTATTTTCTTCAAAACAAATAAAATGATACATAATTGTTGTAGGGTTCTAAAATGAACAATAAGAAAAACCATATGTAAGTAGTAAAGAAAACATAATGATTATTAATGTAAGTAGTAAAGAAAACATAATGATTATTGTTTATAAAGAACAAAATCAACATACAAGAAAGATAAAATAATGTTTTCATCTATTGGTTTTACATTTTTCATTTAATTTTGATGTTGATTTTAGCTTGAATATTTATGGTGATCCTACACAATCATGAGTTGAGTCCATCTTCATAAATATCATACAATGATGGATTTTCTATTATATAACTTATAAGTTAGATGTATAAATTGCCAGATCACCCTAAAATAAAACATTTGTGTTCTTAGTGGACTGTTCTTCGAATAACTTCTCCCACACTGAAATCTTCGTGGTGTCCCGACCACTGTCCTAAGTGGGTCTTCGACCAGCTATGCTCATCCCACCGAAAGAATAGGTCAGCGAATGTGGATTAGTGATGGCTGATATGGAAGTTTCTTTGCAGGGGCTCAATCTTACCCAACCAGCCACGACGGTTTCATAGGGGTTTATAAACCTCATAGAAGGCTCCATCTCTCCCTTCTTATCCATTCCATCGCCATCAGAGCTATCAACATGGAACAGACAGAATTAGCAATCAGATGGCCTCCTGAACAGTGCAACAGTTCCTGGGTTTGGAACGGAAGGCCATGGTCTCGGAAACAATGGTATAGAAGATATCCAAGCAACAGTGCACACACCTGTTGACCAGACCGAACCCTACCCGGAAGCCTTTATGAATTTCACCCCTGGAAGCAGCGCCCCACCTTCGGGTTATTTTGAAGGAATAGTGCACGAGGAGGTGAAAGGCGATGAGACCTGGGTCTCGGACTCGGACAACAGTCCGGTGGGGTTTGAACGACAACATCCATCCGACCAAGAGCCAAAAGGTAAGTCTGGTAAGCAGTTTGAGCACTCCAAAACACAAGAAAGGGGCTGGCTATTGGTTTTCAGAGAAGGAATTGGCATGGATAAAGCAACAATAACAAAAACTATTGTCTTGGTGGGTCACGTTTGGGGTAGGAACTATTCGCTGGGGCGTTTGAAGTGATGGACCATGGAGATCTGGGGGAATGTTTTGAAACAACTTCCCGCAATTCTAACCATGTCCAGGGGGTGGTTTGCTTTAATTTTCGTAGAGCCGACAGATGTGAACTGGGTGTTGACTCAATATTGGCATTTGGAGATGACTCCGGTCCTCCTCAAATGCTGGACCATGTTGTTCGACCTGGAGAAAGAGAGTCTAGGCGCAGGGTCGATTTTGGTTCGGCTACCAAGCCTCCCTCTACAATTTTGGTCCGAAGACATTTTTCAGGTGATTGGTGATGATTTGGGCACATACTTTGACCATGATAGGTCATACATGGACTTGGGGGTCCTGGTAATGGCTCGAATTCTCGTTTATCTGGACATCAGGGAGGGCCTAGTTGAAAGCTATCGTTTTCAAATGGGTGCTACCATATGTTGGCAGGAATTGGACTACGAGGGCATACGCTTCAGGTGCTGGAGATGCTACGAGGTCGGCCACCTCTACAAGTCTTTCCCTTTGGTAATTGGGCACAGGACGAGCCCCCTGAAACATTTACCGCTTCCAGTACTCAAACTGTCTTGGGAATGGAGGACCTCAGTGCATTACAAGGCAACTCATGGAAGGGTCTGGATGGGTCGTCTTCTGTGCACACCAACCCGGTCAACTGGAACATGGAAGCCCCAATCACCAGAGCGCTCACCAGGGAGAACTTGGTTTTTTCAAGTACCTCTTCTCCCCCTCATGCTCAATTTACAAATGACTGTTTCTTATTTGTTTCTGCTCCTTCAAAATGTATTTCAAATTTTGGTTCCAATGTTGTCAAATTGAGCATTGTCTCCTGCCCTGTGGTTTCTGCCCCTACACCTATTTTGAGTTCCCCTTGTACCACAGTACATAACCAACAAAATCATGACCCCTAGGGGGATTCAACCTCTAGCTCCTCTCATCGTTATAACTTGTGCTCCAACCCTCCCTCTCTCCATGCCTTCGGATTGGATGAGGACCTATCTCCACCCCTTCCACCTAAGGCCCCCTGGGGCAGATAGTCTCGTATCTCCAAAGCAATCAAAAGAGCTAGCCTCAAGGTGGCCTCTAGTATTCAATCTCCCATAGATCAGGTCCTTAGAGCAAAGGGGAACCCTGCAAAAGTGGATCCATGAAAGGCCTCTCTTTCAACTGTAGGGGTTTGGCTAGCCCAAACAAAAAATTGGCACTGAAAAGACTAAGTTCTTCATAAAAATTTGATTTTCTTATGCTGCAAGAAACGTTAAGGGATGGACCCTCTATTCAAAAAACTCTCAAACCCTTCCTGCCTAATTGGGAGTTTTTTTTCCTAGATGTGAGAGGGTGGTCGGGGGGTTGTGCCCTATGTTTCAACAAAAAAACAACTAGGATCTCAAATTCCTGGGGAAGAAAAGGATTTTTGGGTGCGGCTTTAACTTCCATCACGCTCAACCTCCTTTGGGGATTATTAACATTTATGGCCCATGTTAGTCCTGTGAAGCTTTTTGGGAAAGCCTGTTGTAGATGGACTTTATGCAAGTCGAGAACCTAATCATAGGGGGAGACCTAAATTTCTCTCTTGGGCTTGCTGAGTCATGGGGTCAAAGTGCCCAATTAGATGTTTTAACTGGATTTTTTGAGAATCTGTTGGATGTCCATGATCTCATAAGTATTGATTCATCTCACATTGTGCCAACTTGGAGGAACCGTAGAATAGGGGTGGATGCCTTGGCCCGATGTTTGGATAGATTTCTAGTCAAATCCCCATTAATTAATCGACTAGATCGAATCTGCCAATGGGTTGGTTCAAGAGGTTTCTCAGACCACTCCCCAATTTTCATGGAATTTGAGGATGCTAATCTCAAACTTGGCTCCCCCTTCAAATTCAATGTAGCTTGGCTCAACAATGCAAATTTTCATGTACTGGTAAGGAAGAACTGGACTCGTTGTAACCCAAATATAGGTCACCCACTAGCATGGGTCTTATCAAATAACCTCACCTGTCTAAAAGTAAAAACTGTTGGATGGATCAAGGCAAAGCAGAAAAGGGACGAGGAGGATCTTGTTAGGATTGAAACAGAGCTTAAGCAACTCGAATATTTGGGATTAAATAGTTATGCCTCCCTTCAAACAAAGTACCAACTCATAAATATGGAAAAAGAGAGGATTAGTCTATTGCGAAGAATCGAGGAGACCTGGTGCCTAAAGAGTAGAGCCTTATGGCTCAAGTCGGGTGATGAAAAAACAAAATTTTTCCAACAGTTTGCAAGAGGCAGGAAAGCAATTAATACTATCTGGGAACAACATGACTAGAATGGAAGAGAGGCCTGTACCTTTGCACAACTTGTGGACATGGGTGTTTGGCATTTCCCATCCATCTAAAAAAGCCCAAGGGAGGCAAACATAGCCGAGATCCTTCTAGGTTGCTGAAGCCATGCCTCGCTTTGTTGAGGATGATGAAAGGGAGGATTTAAACCAACCAATCTCTTTGGTGGAAATGGAAGCAACACTAAAAAGATTTAGCAAAGACAAAAGCCCAGGTCTAGATGGTTGGCCCATCGAATTTTACATCTATTTCCTTGATCTTATCAGGTAAGACTTTCTGCTGGCCATTGAAGACTGCAGAACATTAGGGAGAATGTCAGAGGCTTTCAACTCAACCTTCATTACCCTTATACCCAAGGTGGACAAGCCTAATCCTTTAATGACTTCAGACCCATCTCCCTCTGCAATAGCATATATAAGCTTACCTCCAAGATCATTGCCCTTCATATCAAGCCAATCCTTTCCAGGATGATCTCAAAAGAACAATTTGCCTTCCTTAGCTGCTCTCAAATTCATGAAGCCATAGGCACAACCCAAGAAACGTTGCACTCAATTAAAACCCTCTCCAAGAAAGCTATCATTCTTAAAATAGATTTATCTAAGGCATTTGACAAAGTGAAGTGGTCCTATTTACAACGTATGCTTATGCATATAGGGTTTCCTCATCAATTTATCAGATGGATTGGCTGTTGCTTCACTTTTGTTTCTTTCAGTGTCCTAATTAATGGGGCGACTTCAAACTTCTTCCATGCTGAAAGGGGACTCAGACAAAGGTGCACTCTTTCCCCCTTGTTATTCCCGCTGACCATGGAAAGCCTCAGCAGACTCCTAAAATTAGCAAGAACAAATGGCACCTTGGGAGGAGTAGAAATCAATGATAGGACGATTATCTCTCATCTTTTATTTGTTGATGATGTCCTTATTCTCCTAAATGGTTTTTATTGCGATACCTCTTCTTTCAAGTCAATTCTATCTCTGTTTTGAAAAGCCATAGGTATGGAGCCAAATTTCGAAAAATCAACAATCATTTTTAGCTCATGCCTCCCAATGAACAGTGATTTTCCTCCCAGCATTTCGGGTTTGTCAGGAAGGATTTAGACTCTGGTCTAAAATACCTGGGCTTCAGACTAAAGCCAAATGGGTATCGCATCATTGATTGGTCGTGGATGATTGCAAAAATTGAATCCCAAAAAAACATTTGGCAGCAAAAATGGCTCTCTCGGCCTCTCTCGGCCAGGCAAGCTCACCCTTATAAAATAAGTTCTTGAGGCAATTCTAGTCTACTGGATGTCCGTGGCTTGGATTCCAAAAGGTATTCTTTGTAGAATCTAACAGATTTGCTGCAAATTCCTATGTCAAGGTCGCAATGTTGGCAAAACGTTTTCTTGGGTCAAGTGGGAAAGGATTGCAAAGCCCAAAAGATGGGGTGGCTGGGGGCTAAAGAAACCTTTGGACTTCGTAAAGGCCCTCAAAGAAAAAATGGGATGGCAAATCATTACCACCAACAACCTTTGGAAGGAAGTGATTTAGAACAAGTACATCCACCCCTTATCAATTCTAGACTGGATTCACAGTCCCAGCTACAACATCTTGGGGGCCTTGAACATTTGGAAAGCCATAACCCACTCCTTTGAAATCATAAAACAAGGCTTAGGTTGGAAAGTGGGGGATGGTTCACAGATCAGAATTGGCTTTAATGACCTGGGAAAGAAGCGGGAATGCCCATGTTCTGCCCAGAGAAATGCGACAGGAGCTTTTGGTGGTGGGTATCACATAGCTCGGACACATCTCGGCTGAGGGGCACTTGGCATGGCCAAATTTGTAGTGGTTGGCTTTTCAGAATGTGGGGATAAATGAAAGATGGAGTGGGGACTGGATGTGATTTGTGGGGGCCCTAGAGGAAGCTAATATCTGAATCACTGATAAAGAGGAAAAACTGATTTGGGCAAAGGATCCCATAGGCAGATATTCCCCAAAGGCAGGCTTTGCTGCGATCATGGAGTCTCGAGCAATGGGGGAACCCAGGTGGTGGTGGAAACAAATGTGGAAGCTAAAATCCCCCCACGAAGCTCGCCTTTTCATGTGGGGCATACTCACAAACAAAATCCCCACAAAGAAAAATCTCAAAAAACACGGCTTCCAAGGTCCTTCTCACTACTACCTATGCAAAGCAGATATAGAAGACATAGATCACCTTTTCCTTCATTTCCTAATTTTGGCTGAAATCTAGAACATCATCACTTCGGCTCTCTCAATTCAACCCCACTGGGCTGGACAGAATGTAAATGAGGCTTGGTAGACTTGGTGGGTGAGCACTGCCAAGAAAAAATTAAAAAACATGCCCCTCATAATATCCTGGGGCATATGGATCATCTGAATCCAAAGAATTTTTCAGGATAAAAATACTCTGGGGGCGGCATGTAACCATATGTTGGCCATTTTCAACTCGATACCAGAGGACCCGATCCAGCACCCCAGGAAAGACATCACCCTAGAAATTATAGACAGAAGCCAGTCGTGGGCATTTTTTGATGGTTCGGCTCAGTTGGAAGGCTGTGGAGGGGGGGATGTTCTTCATTTAAATGACTCTGTGTCTTTCAAAATAAAAGTGGGCCTTGGGAGAGGCACAAACAATTATGCAGAACTAAACAACCTTAGACATCTCCTTCTCTTTGCTAGAGAACAACAACGCCATAAAATTCATATTTTTTGAGATTCACAACTCATCATAAATTGGATCAATGGGACCTATAACTTTCACTTGCACACACTTAGAGATTTGGTGGAGGATGTTATATACTTAAAATCTCAGTTTGAGTTTTTTCTCTGCTCTCATATCTACAGGGAAAGGAATGAAGTCGTTGATCTTCTTTCCAAAGAGGTCGCGCAACTGACCAGAGGACATTGGATGATTTAGGAGTTCAGGGATGCGATCTTTTTCCAGATTTACCACAGACCCTTCATCGAAGGGGCCGATCACCACAAGATTGATCTATGAGATCATCCTTTCTGCTTTTTGGATTATGGTTTTTTGTTTATATCGCAGTTGTTTTGTTTTTAAAGTTTACAGAGGACTGGTTTACTTATGACCCTTCAAGTTTAATGAAGGATTGCATGTATTTTTTGTGCTCATGACTTTTGGACTGATAATTATCTCAACAATAGTGAAATCATTTCCCACATGCTGGCATACAACATGTAATTTTCTTATCTATTAATGAAAATTACACTTTTTCCTTGGAAAAAAAAACATTTGTGTTCTTGTCTTATTTGATTGTCAAACACATGAGATCCTACACAAGTTTGATAATTTTGATGTTGATTTAAACTTAAACATTTATGGTCATACTACACAATCATGAATTAAATCTATCTTCATAAAAATAATGCAATGTTGAATCTTCTGTTATATCATTTAAAAACTAAATGTATATCTCATTTATAAGCTAGATGTATAAATTGCTAAACCACTCCAAGAAAAAACATTTAATAGTGTTGTTTTCATATTTAATTGTGAAGTACATGAGATCCCACACACTTGAAAATAAAATTGTATAGTTACATTGGCAATGTCATTTTACTTCATCAACTTACCTAGCATCAGATTCACATAAATGGGTGGACAAAAAAAGAATAGAGAGAAAATGTACTCGGCATGTATGGTTTTAGTACTTCAAAAGTCTCTTTTACATATGTATAAGAGCGGTGGACCCATGCCACTTTCTTTTTCATATATTAAATCATTTTCCAAGTGTGTTAATGATGTGGGAATGTCTCCACTTTTCCCTTGTATGATATAATATCTTAGTTCAACTTTTACAAGATTATTAATGAAATGACACTGTAACTCTATTTATATGGTGTATCATGAAGGATGGGATTCTTTGTTAATTTAAAAATATCTTAGTTGATTAAGTGATAAGGATGGAGAGATGAAGAGGTTTTTGAGTTTATGTTTATTAGTACATGTTGTAAGTAAGGCAGGGACTATAGTAATTGGAATGATCAAACTAATATTATTTGTCCTTGTTGTAGGCAAGGCATGAATTATAGTAATCGGAATGATCAAACTAATATTAGTTTGAGTTGGTTATTCAATAAAGTTTTTAGGCTCGCGACGTGAAATCTCTTGAAATCTAATTCGCCATCTTATTTGGCCTCTTCCCAAAGCAGGGAGGCTAGAACTATATCTTATATCCTTCACATTTTCATTTGTTTCTTTGCATTTTTTAATTGCTCAACTAATGCTAGTGTTAGTTCAAGGAATTAAATATGCCATGAATGAGGGAGGTAAAGTAACCAAGGATAATTGAGGAAACATCTATACAGTGGCCACCTATAAAAACTTTCCACGACTGCCACCTATACATCCATGCAAATGGCACAGTTGTCACCTATGCAAATGTCACAGTTGTCACCTATGCAAATGTCAATTGGGAAACCTTCCTCTTTTCCTCCTCTGTTCAAAAGGCATTGGCTTTGTTCTTGGTAAGGTCTTTGTTCTCAACATTGGATATATGCTTGGTGTGCTCGTGTGAAGGTGTAAGCTTGGTTGATCCATAGCTTCCCTTGGTGCACTCTATCATGAGGAATCTAATGCACTTGTTCACTGCCATTGAGGAGCCGAATGTAGGAACAATGAGCATGTTACATAGGGATGAAACTTGTAGTGGCTGAAAATTCAACGAGGGATCCTATTCTTGCTAGGCTTTATTCATTGTTCAATAGCTCTAATGGTTATATTCCCCATGATCTGTGTTCTATGTATTCATCCTCTCCCTCAAGTCATTCCCCTTAGTCAAGTAAGTTGTTCCTCCTCATGAGGGAGATTAGGGATACAAGGATGAAAACACTGCAACAACAAAAACCCGTAGCCCACATCGACTCCACTACCCACTACAACAATGACGACAACCCACATCAACTCCATAACCCTGTGACAATAGGCCTGCAACAATAAGCCTACATTGTGGAAGGAAATTTTTTTTTGACATGAGAATATGATTCTAACGCTAATGGAGAGAAAAAAAAAACCTTGAATTGATATGATTTTCATATATACTGGTGTTTGTGGATACGCTTTTTCAATTATTGTAGGCTTAATTAGGCATTTTATCATCCTTGTCTTATTCTTTATACCTTATTATCTTTAACAAGAACAATAGTAATACCATAACTAAGCATGGATAGGCTTCTTCAACTTGTATTTCAACGAGGATACACTACCTCTACCTCTGGTGCTACTACGATTTATGCTGCATCTCTATTTGGATCTGCTGAAACCACTGCTGCTGGACATTTAACTTGTGCTTCTTCACACTATGTCCCCATCTCTACAGTTGCTACAAAAATAATATCAAGTAAAATGATATTATAGAATCAAAGAGGGGGAAGGAGGAGCTGGTCTCTTGAGAGGTTTCGACACCGGGTGTGCTAGGTAGTCCTCCTGGCGGGGCCACAGTGAGCAGCTTAGGAAACTTGGGGGAGGGTGGAGTAGATTGGGTAGATTAGGCATTAGGTTATAAGTTGTACGCTTTAGCACCACTTAAAATTTATAGTAAGTACTAACTTCAGTAAAGCAACAAAGCATATAAGCAAGCATATTAACTAGATCGATACCCATAATGAATACCAATAGCAAAGCCAAGGTAGTATTTGAAATAAAAAAAAAAATAACGGATCTCTGAGCAGATCCTGTGAGTTGAAATTTGGTTCAGAACTAGTACCAACAAATAGAGATTGTGGATAAGTTGGAACCATCCTCAGAGAACACCTTACAACAACCACAAGCTTTTTTTCATTCTATTCAGGGACATTTACTTGCTTATTTTAGGTTATCGGTTGCTTTTGACATTACTATTTCACAATCACACTTTGTCGCGGGCAACAAACAGACCAAGGTAAGAAACTCATAGTGGATAAAAGATGTTTGGCTTGCAAAAGCATAGATAAGGAGCTTTCTGAACCAAATGAACCTGAGTGTATTCAAGCGGCTGAGCTTCTAGCATCCTGCTTTGCTTCGTAACCTCATCTACTCAGTGAGCTTTTGAATTCCTACTTTGCTTTGTAACCTCGTCTACTCAGTGGGGATACCTTCTTAATGAGTTTTCCAATATGACTTGCGGCAATAAATTACCTTGTAAGCCGACTGTATTGATATGATGGATGATTGATTTCTTGTCATCTTTGGTTGATATGCTGGATGATTGATTTCCTGTCACCTTTTCTTGCTTGGTCAAGATTCTGAGAGCCAGATGAAGTATCCAAAGGGGCACTTGGCTGCATGCAATCCCCACTTGGCAGTGGGGAGGTTCACTTTATTTTTTTTGTTTTATTTAAATTTATTAATAAATTATTATTATTATTTTTAATTTAAATATACTAAAAAATAAATACCAACAAATTTACTATGGCCCCTACATTACTCAATACAACTTGCACGACCCTTGCATGTAGGAGACCTATCTTTTGGGATGCTAAACTTTCCAAAAATTTCATTTTGAGCCATGTGTTAATAAATTTCATGTACTGGTTTCTTCAATGTTAGTTTATTTTAGAATTGCTTCATGTTGGTTCTTGCCTTTATGACTAGAAGAGGTCAAGCAGTAGCAGGATAGCCACCAATTGGAATGGTGTCGATTGTATGTCAAGGTGAGGATAGCCACTGATTGGAATGGTGTCGATTATATGTCAAGGTGAATGAGAAAAAATATTGTCTTTGTATCTAAGAACCACTACTAAACAAATTTTAATTGCCGTTGTAATTGTTTTTGTGTCTACTTTTATTTTTTATTGCTACGTGTAATAGATCCTTGCCTATGTTGGGATTGTGACTATTTTGTAAATGGTATAGAAAGTTCAGTAGGGATTCTTAGATGTAGTGATACAGTCTATCTCTGCATATAAGAAACCTTGCACCAAGAACTAATATTTGTTGAAAAATGTTTCATATATTTGTTACATGATAGTGTGGTTCATCCCTTTGCTTCCTTTTCTTTCTTTTTTTCTTTTTGTAAATTTCTTAATGCAATCCTTTCCATTTTTTTGTATGACTCCATTATTTTCATGGGTTTTTGGATATAACAATGGATGGGAATATTTTGATAGCAATTTATGCAATAATATGTTATTGATCTTCAATTTATATGCAACTTCTTTGAATTTAAAAACAAATGTGCACTTGACTGCATCTTTCTATGCAACTTCTTTGAAAAAATTTAAAAATATGTGCACTTCATTGCATATTGCCAAATACCATTTTCTAGAAATATATGCCTAAAACTAGGAATCTTAGCGCTCGCAACACCTAATGCAGTTTCTCCTATCTTGTCTATGAATGAAACTTTGTCTTCAAATCTCTCAAAAATCCAGAAGACTGACTCTCAAGTAGTAGGTAACTCTATCTTCATGTCCACTTAAGTTTTGAAACTTGTGACAAGACAAGTTTTCTTATCATTCATGTTCAGCCTGCTCAATGGAAGTATCACCATAACTTAGCTTCTAGAATAATATTCAACTAAAAAAGAAGGTATTAATTTGTCAGTTTCATTGTGTCATTGCAGATTTCAAAGGCAACAATGTCATTGACTCTTGTATTAAGTCGGTATTTTTGTAGCATATTATATGGATTGTGTATACAGAAAGGAAAACCCTATACATCACAATTCCACACGCAACTTTGATCTGTCCACTGCATTTCCTTTTGGAATAGACCATTCTATGTTTGAACATGTATCTATGTGAGTCCAAATGGAAACAATTAGAAGAGCCCATCAAAGTAAGGTAAGTGTCTTACTGCTTAGCCAAATCTCTTAGCGGAACCCATGGGAATGGAGACTAACATTGAATTAGTCTTTGTTGTTCATGGCCACTTAAGTTTTGAAACTTGTGACAAGACAAGTTTTCTTATCATTCCTGTTCAACCTGCTCAATGGAAGTATCACCATAACTTAGCTTCTAGACAATATATAGCCAAAAAAGAAGGTATTAATTTGTCAGTTTCATTGTGTCATTGCAGATTTCAAAGGCAACAATGTCATAGACCCTTCATTCATGTTCAGCCTGCTCAATGGAAGTATCACCATAACTTAGCTTCTAGAATAATATTCAACTAAAAAAGAAGGTATTAATTTGTCAGTTTCATTGTGTCATTGGAGATTTCAAAGGCAACAATGTCATTGACTCTTGTATTAAGTCGGTATTTTTGTAGCATATTATATGGATTGTGTATACAGAAAGGAAAACCCTATACATCACAATGCCACACACAACTTTGATCTGTCCACTGCATTTCCTTTTGGAATAGACCATTCTATGTTTGAACATGTATCTATGTGAGTCCAAATGGAAACAATTAGAAGAGCCCATCAAAGTAAGGTAAGTGTCTTACTGCTTAGCCAAATCTCTTAGCGGAACCCATGGGAATGGAGTCTAACGTTGAATTAGTCTTTTTTGTTCATGGCCACTTAAGTTTTGAAACTTGTGACAAGACAAGTTTTCTTATCATTCCTGTTCAGCCTGCTCAATGGAAGTATCACCATAACTTAGCTTCTAGACAATATATAGCCAAAAAAGAAGGTATTAATTTGTCAGTTTCATTGTGTCATTGCAGATTTCAAAGGCAACAATGTCATAGACTCTTCATTCATGTTCAGCCTGCTCAATGGAAGTATCACCATAACTTAGCTTCTAGAATAATATTCAACTAAAAAAGAAGGTATTAATTTGTCAGTTTCATTGTGTCATTGAAGATTTCAAAGGAAACAATATCATTGACCCTTGTATTAAGTCGGTATTTTTGTAGCATATTATATGGATTGTGTATACAAAAAGGAAAACCCTATACATCACAATGCCACATGCAACTTTGATCTGTCCATTGCATTTCCTTTTGGAATAGACCATTCTATGTTTGAACATGTATCTATGTGAGTCCAAATGGAAACAATTAGAAGAGCCCATCAAAGTAAGGTAAGTGCCTTACTGCTTAGCCAAATCTCTTAGCAGAACCCATGGGAATGGAGACTAACATTGAATTAGTCTTCGTTGTTCATGGACACTTAAGTTTTGAAACTTGTGACAAGACAAGTTTTCTTATCATTCCTATTCAGCCTGCTCAATGGAAGTATCACCATAACTTAGCTTCTAGACAATATATAGCCAAAAAAGAAGGTATTAATTTGTCAGTCTCATTGTGCCATTAGAGATTTCAAAGGAAGCAATGTCATTGACCCTTTTATTAAGTTGTTACTTTCATAGCATCTTAGATGGATTGTGTATACAAAAAGGAAAACTTTATACATTGCAATGCCACATGCAACTTTGGTCTGTCCACTGCATTTCCTTTTGGAATAGACCATTCTATGTTTGAACATGTATCTATGTGAGTCCAAGTGGAAACAATTAGAAGAGCCCAACAAAGTAAGGTAAGTGTCTTAGTGCTTAGCACAGTTTCTTAGCGGAACCCATTGTAATGCAGACTAACATTGAATTAGTCTTTGTTGTTCATGGCCACTTAAGTTCTAAAACTTGTGGCAAGAAAAGTTTTCTTATCATTCCTGTTCAGCCTGCTCAATGGAAGTATTGCCATAACTTAGCTTCTAGACTAATATTAAGCCAAAAAAGAAGGTATTAGTTTGTCAGTTTCATTGTGCTATTATAGATTTCAAAGGCAGCAATGTCATTGAGCCTTGTATTAAGTTTCTACTTTCATAGCACCTTAGATGTATTGTGTATACAGAAAGGAAAACCCTATACATCACAATGCCACATAAAATTTTGATCTATCCACTGCATTTCCTTTCAGAATAGACCATTGAAGGTCAAGGCAGTGAATTTTCATTCTCAAAAGTAGAATTTGACAAGGAGAAGGAAATCTAGGGATAATGAAGGTCTTTGTTTGGCATTAATGACAACCATGTCTTATCTTTGTTGGATAACTGATTCTATCAAGGTATTCCCATTACTACAAATTCGAGGAAAATGATTAGCTAATGATTTTGACATTTTGTTCAGTCCTTGAGCAGTCTCTGGTTGTAGGCTTCATCTCTCTTTCTTTCTTGAAAATGCATCTTATATCTGTTTATGAAACAATGAACATTAGATCAAGAATTATGCATCTTTATTTATAAGTGAGTTATTTGGTTACTGTGTTGAATTCTCCAGTACATGTTTTCTCAGAAATATCCTGTTAGAATAATGTTGAAAAATAAAACATCTCAAAAAATTTTCTTTTCATGCCAAAATATATTATAAATTTGAGCTAGTTCACTTTCTAATACATATTAATGTAGTTATGTTCTCATAGAAAACATAGCCCTTTTGCAAATTTCCATACTTAGTCCTCATCAGTTACAACTTTAAAGAAGAATCTAGCTTGATAACAATAACATCTACTAGACAAGATCTTGTCGAAAGCAACATAAATGAATTGAAAATGAATCATTAACTAAATATTCTATGGAAAACATTATGTCATCATGTTAGAATGCTTGAAATCTCCTTTTTCATGTTTGGAAACGTTGCAACTTGAGACAAAACCATGCCTCAATTACTCTACAACTCTAATTTATTAGTCATGGGAGATAAACTTGAGTGTGTAAGATCAACTTGAGTTGTATCTGATGCTCTAGTCAGGAGGAACTGTCATTCTGCTAGTTGGGGGTTCATTTTCCTTTCTCTCTCCTATTATCATCACATTTACCATTTGTTTCAACTCTACATGTCTTTGGATGTTATTTAATGTTAATTGCCCTAGCAATGTAAAAAATACAAGCCATCTTTTAACAACTATTCATTTGTCAAATTTATTTTAAGTGCCACAATTTGGCATGGCAAAAAGAGACTTTCATAGAAGAAAGGCTTTCATAGAAGAAAGTCGAGTGTGAAATATATTCTTCCCTGACCCTATTACAACCAAATGTTGAGAAAACATTGGGGGATATTTTGACCTGCAGCTACTAAAGTTATTTTCTTTTGTAGTTTTCAACTATTGGAATATTGGACCTTGTCTGAGAATGATAGCTTTAAAAGATTCAATATGTATTGTGATTTACTCCTATACTTACATTACAATGCATGCAATAGATTATGTCAGTAATCATTCATGTTGCATATTTTCTATGGCATGTAGCAAATAAAAAAAGTTTTCAACATTTGGCATGACTCCTCAAGGATTTCGATTTTCTTAGCTTGGTTAATTTAATGAAACTCAGTTTTGGCCAAGTCTTTAGTGAGATTGTTCTTTGTAAATTCAGATTTGGCTCCGTTGTTACCTTGCCATGCCCACCATTTATTTGTTCTTGTTGTTTCGAATATGCAATCTGGTTATGTATCAAAACCATAGTTTTTTGTCCAAACTTAATTGTGTGTGTTTTAAAGCACTTTTACATTCTTTTGGGCTTAATACAAATTTCAGGGGATTGTGTTGACTTCTTTTGACAAGACTCTAGCTAATTTCTGAGCCATGTGTTTGACCCGACAATATTAATTGTTTGTTGTTATAGGCTATTAACTATTTTGGGTTCCTTCCGGCGAAGTAGAGCGGGTGTTGCATTGTCTAGTTAAAGAAGACTCAAGCCATGCACTTTTTCTGTAACAATTGTGCTATTGAATCCCCAAATACGAAATCTGCCTGAAATTGAAAAAATATCACTGCATCATGAAGATTTGAAAGGAAATACCTATCTGGAATATTATTCCACAGACTATGGAATTGTGAAGAATCATATATACATTGTCATCAAACTTAGCCAGTTTAAGCTAAATATATGCTTCTGTGCTTTCCTTATGTGAACATATGCGTTACACTCAAGGCAGGGACTTGCTGCCACGCAACCCTCCTTGTTTATGTAGTTATTTATGGGCCAATGAAAACATTTTCAATATTTAGTGTAAGGTAGCAAGGTATTTTCCAAATTGATTTCCCATAAAGATGTTGGGGAATTTCTTCAAACAAATATTTTACGTGTTTTATGAATTTAAATTTTTTAAATATATAATTGAAATTCAATCAATTAGAAGCATCCCAGGACTAATAATGATGGTGAACTTTATTCTCGTCGTTTATCTAGATTTTATATTTAATAAGGTATACAAAGATGGGTTTATGGTCCAGGGTGATTGGGTATAAAATTAGATTTTATGTGGGTGGAATTTTTGCTAGCATTAGAAAGCAATAATCAATTTCTAAGTAGGTATGTCTTTATGGAAAATGAGACATTTGATTATCATGACGGGGGAGATTGGGATTTTCTGTGTAATGTTTGGCCATACAAGAGTCCCAACAGATAATCAAATGTACCAAAGAATTTAGTATGAAATTTAGGTAGGAATTACTAGTGTTTATTGAGCCTCTATTTATGCTAGGTGGCATTTCTTCTCTAGAGTGGTCACTAGTAGGGGTCTAGATGGATCCAGTTAGCCACAAGCATGTGGATAAGGTGTCTAATTCTAAATAATAGTCCTTCGAGTTGGGATCCATCTAGGGTATATATGGTTTGTTTGGAAAAAACACTTAGTCCAAGCAATTGTAGAAATGTATTATAACTAGATCAAAGAGGATTAGTATGGTTGTTGGTCAAGATATTAATATGAAGTTCATCAAATAATTTACGAAACGAACTATATTGGGTAAATTTATGAGCGAGGTGGTTTCAAAATCTCTCTTAATAAGTTGGATGGAAATAGGATGGAGAAGGTTCCTAGGTTGTGTTTCAGGTTTTCACATTATTCCTAAGGGATTATTATGTTTGAGTTCTTATCATCAAAGGATGTTGAGAGAATTTGTGAATATGTGGCTTTTGAGCTAGTACATATTGAAGTTAAAAAAGTGGCATGATTCTTTTGAATAGTGCATTGAGCCTTTGTGGTTCAACATATCTTAGTTTTATTCTCAAGCTTTCCCTTAGAGCTTTGGTCAGTGATGAATGTATTGGATAGGTTTGTGTTCTTCAATGATCACAACCTTGGCAACACAGATAAAAGAGTAGCCAATGTGTTGGTCAAGCTAGAACTTTTCAAAGGGTTATTGTCAGAACTAGAGGTAGTTTTGGGATCGATCTCTTTTCTTCACTCTTGATTATTGGAATTTTCTCTTTTGATGCATGGAGTGTCCTGAAGTTGGGCACCCAATATGGGAGTGTGCCTTGGCTAAGTTTAGCTTACAAAAGCACATGATAAGGGACAATTTTTATGGGGTTCTTAGATTTGGTGGAATTGTTTCGATAGCCACCACAAACAATCCTATCCCATAAGTGAAACTTGGGGATTGCGAGGTGAGTTAAATTGTAGTAAAGGAGAATGTAGAGGTCATCATAAGGTCTAAGGGTTTCTTGGTCTCTTTGGATGATTCTTTGGTCTTTAAAATTGAATATAAGATTATGAATACTCCTCTTTTTAGGAATTTAGATTTTGAGTCAAACCTTAATTCTATCAATTTGTGAGATGAGACTGACAGGGTTGGTTTAAAAGCAAGCTTGCAAAGTTTTGTAGAAGATCCCATGGTTACAGATTTTTGATCTTCTTTAGTGGTAGAGAACCCTTTTGATAGTTTTGGTCATATGCCCTTGTCTTCTCATTATCATCTTTGACTCCTTTAAGGATAAGAGTGTTGCAAATATGGAGTAGTCAAGGGGGCCTAGAACCCACCTTCGAACTCCTTGGTCATATGGGGAATAATTCATTTCTATCCAAAGTAAATAAAAAATACTCCAACGTTGTATCGCAAGGTTGGCAACAAACAACAAATCAGGCACTTAGAGCATAAAAGCTTAATTTTGGGGTTTTATCATGATTATTCTTTCCTTGAATGTCAAAGGGCTTGGTTTTTCCCTAGAAATGCTAGCCCTCCATAGGTTGTGTTATCACTCAAATTGTTCCTTGCCTCCTAGAGGGAATACGGCCGAGGTAACCACTAACCAATATTTTAGCTACAGGTCCTAGCCTACCTGCAATCAGAGATGGCTCTCTCTTTGTAGTTTAGCTTTGTTTGTTTGTATTTTAGGCTAGTTTATAAGACACAAGTTTTGTTTGATGTTTGGAAGATGACACTCAGTGGAGCAAGGTAGCAAGTTAAGAGAAGTTCATACCATTGGGTTGATGGAGTCTAAAGTAAATAAACTTCTAAGTATGGTTTCTTTGGAAATAAGAAAACTACAGAGAAAGATAATTAAACAAAGAACAATCTTTGAAATTGAAGTAAGATGAAATGGAGCCAAAGAATGAAAGGAAATCAAGAATCTTTCATTCTGTTAACAGAGAGAAATTGCATAAACATTATCAGGGAGCATTTAAGAATTCCTTGATGATATTTAGGGTGAAAGAACCAGGGGGACAAGAGCAATTAAGAATTCTTGCCTATGTTAGTCCTGTATAAAACATTAAAAATTACAGGAATTGAACATAGAGTACATTGAAGTAAATTCTGGGTTATCCTTCTTTCCTGTAACTTAGAAAATGATATTTAGATGATAAATAAAGACAAATACAGTAACATAAGAGTTAAGAAGACTTATTGATCCATGCATTAACATGAGGATTCTACAATCTATTCTTTTGCCATTGATTCCACACTCAGTCAGTTCACCAGCAAAGCATTCCAACAATTTTATTTCTAAAGAGTTCTCAAAATTATATAACGCAAGTCTAGAACGATATTCACCAGCCAACAATAATACATCTCTTTAACAAGTATATATAGAAGTTTACAAAATATCCCATAGGGAAATATCTGAACATAACTTTATCCATCTACTCTGACATAATCAATAACTATTGTGGAAAAATCGCGCAGCAATAACTGAGGAAATAAATGTGCTTTACTGGCTGCTGCAGGTGTCATGTTTGCTGTTGACCCTTTGACTCTTATAGTTGGTGGATGACCACTTTGCTGCTGTGCTGTCTTGGGCGTGCTGTCATTTGCCACCTGTGTAGTTTGTTTGAATGCCTTTTAGCGCTAATTTCATCCACTGTCGATTTGAATTCCTGATAGCAGAGCCATATAATACAATTTGCTTATTATGCAGACACTTTACAGGAAGAGAATTGAAATTACTTTAAGACTTCAAGCAGGCTTTGCCACCATTCCTCTGTTGGTAGTTGATGCTTTCTTAATTTGAATAATATCTCATCAGCTTCAGTGTATGTGTAATAATTCGTCCAGACTGGAAAGAGATGTGTTATCTCATGCTCAATGTAAAACAAATCTTCTAGTTTATCATATAAACTCTGCCCTGTGGGAGGGATTTCTTCTTCTGTGCTGCTTGACGATGCTGTAATTTGATTTTGCACATAGGTACTGAGCCTGTTTGCATATTGTTCTTGTTTTAGCAGCCTTCCAGTGCTAGTGACCAAGCTGGGTAAACCTTTGCTTTGCAAATTTGAAAGCTTCTGTCTGAAGGCATTTACCTCTGTCTGCATTTCTTGGCATTTTCTTTCTATAGTTTGGACAAAATTTCTCATGGTCAGCACCTTCTTGACTCTTACAATAGTCTCTGTCCTGTTCTGGATGTTCAGTGCTGCTAGCTACTCACCAGTACGAGTATTCAAAAAGTGAATCAACTGACTAGCTTGCTCATGCTTATATGCCAATAATGCTCTGGCCTTATGAGTTTCATATTGAGCTACTGCCATCAATTCTATCTGGTCAAAAATGGTTTGTATTGTTGTCCATTGATCAACAATAACTTTTCCAATCTTATCCCACAAAATTGTTTTTATCTCGGTCAGGGTTCTATGGAGAGTGAGGTCTTTCTCCAAGGCCTTTATCTTGTTCTCTAGGGCCTTTACTTCCTTGGTCTTCTCGACAACTGTCATCTTTGATTTATCATAACCAGCCTCAATATTTGGTAGCTTTTCCTTGGTCTCCCTCATTTATTCCATTTGTAATTCCAGAGCCTTAATTTCTTTCATCATAGCTTCCATGCTCAAGCTGGCCTCTTGCAATGCTGTTGTTGTAGTTGCTGCTAAAGTTGAGGCACCTGCTGCTGAAGTTGTATCTGGGGGAGGTGCTGCTGTAGTGACTGTTGTATGAGGAGCTGTAATTATTGGAGTTGTTTGGGATGGTTGAGGGGCCAACTCTGGCTGTTTACCTTGTTGAGCCTCTTCCAATGCTTTTTTGTGACTAACAGCCTTCGGTTCTTCCTCATAAGCAGGCTGAACACATCCTCTACTTCCTGTTGTTGTGCCACCTCTGCAGTTTGGGGATGTATGGTAGCTGGAAGCTTCATTTGTTTTCTCAGGGCTGCTATATCCTCTTCCTTTTTCCTGATCAAGGCTTGTGTGCCTTTGGGATCTTTGGGATCATGTCCCAACTCTATAATGATCTCTTCCAAGGATTTTATCATATTATCCTTGGCCAATGAGGAGGCTTTCTCCAGCTCTAGTTATGCAGAAGAATTATACAAAGAGTTCTGCAATCTGTGGGCCATCAGAGCCTTATATGCCAGGGTGGAGTACACCATTTCTCTAGTCTGCTTGAGCAATTCAATCTGGTCTATTGGATGGATGTACTTGGCAAGAACTTCCAGATTGGTTCTAATGTAGTCTGCAGCTGACTGTGGCTGTTGTACCATTGGTCTGAAGTGACTAAGAGTCATCTTCCCTACTTCCATATCATAGGCTGCCATCAACCTTTGTTGATTTTTCGGAGCCATTCTCATTAATTGGTTGTAAAGATGAAACCTCACTGGTTCATTTCTAGCTTTAATTTCAGTGAATGCCTTTTTTATATCTGAGCCCTTTTGGGTCTGCTGTTTGAAGGATGAAACCTCCCCACCTGGTTTTCTCTCTTTCTCCTGCTGAAAGGAGCTGGCCGATGTTTCCAAAACAGGGGGGATCTATTGTTCAGAAGTTCCCTCACCCTGATATTTCCTATGGTTTCTTCTGTAATTTCCTCTTCGGCATAGGGGTTTAGCCTCTGCCTCTTTTCCCCTTTCTGATCTGTGGATGCCCCTGTGGGTGTGCCCTCTATTCTGTCCCTCTTTTTACCTCTTTCCTCATTGTGAGGAGTTTGCAGCACAGGGATTTCAGGTGCCTTTGTTTGTGTTGAAGGGCTTTGTTCTTGAACCTTTTCCTGATTTGAGGATGGCTGCTCTTCCATTGTGCTTTGTTGTTCTGAGTGCTCAATGTACTTGCCTTTCCCTGCAGGTAAAATGGTTTCTTTAGCTGGCTGCCGTGAAGATGTAGCAGTTGATGTGCTTGCTCCAATCGGTTGAGGCTATGTGAAGGTGACCTGTGCAACATAATCCAGGTGAATTCTTTTCTCAATTTCTTTCATATCTTTCTAATTTTTATTCTTTAGTAAGCTATTCATTGTCTAATGTGCCCTCTACCCATTCTTGTTGATTAGCATATTTTTCAATGTGGGGGATTGGCTGGTGCACATATCCTGAAAGCCTGTGTTTGATTCTTCTAAGGCTTATGAAATGTTCAGGGTCATATGGTGCCTAGTAGAAACTTTGTTTCAACATGAGACCTTCCCTTAGCATATTGTCTGCATCCTTCCATGCTTCTTCCCTTTTGTTGAAAACAAAGGGAACCAATTGATGTTTGATTTTAAGCTGTGCCTTCTTGTTTTTCCCATGGAAATGCGTTAAGTCTGCATTACTGAACTGCCTAAAATATTCCAAGGCAAAATGTCTCATGGGGACATATCTTGGCAGCTTATAGGGGGGCAACTCACATCCATAAATTCTGATCACTGTGTGATTTTGGTAGAAGTACCAATCACCAATGTTGTAGCCCTTTGAAAGATGCAAGATTCTTTGCATTTCAGCAGTGAGTCTACCAGGAGGAGTCATCATTAATAGGCAAGTGGCTGGGTAGATGAACAGGTCAACAAATTCACAATATGTGTATGGAGAATGGTGGACTTCATGGAAAACCGAGGTCCAATAGATGACAGATATCCTCTCCCCTTTTGAGTCTAGTCTCTTGAGAGGAACCTTGAAACTATCAGGGTGATAGTACAATAACAGATGGTAAATGTAGGAGGTGTATTTAAACACTCTTTCTCTCTCCATCATCATGAATTTTTCATGTATTTTGTTTGCTATGAAGGTGGCATAGTCATACATGACAGCAGGGGGTTGTCCTGGAGTGAACATGGTTAAAAGCAGAAATACAGTTTCATCCACAAATTCTCTTGTTTTGCATCATAGAATGTAGGAAATCATATCTACCATGAGCCTGCCTGTTTCATTAAATGAGACCTGATGATAGGGCGGAGGATGATCGTACTGTCACTATGGATCCATAAACAGCTGACTAACTCTTGATATGTCTTCCCTAGAGAGCTTTGCACCCTTGTCAAGCAGAAGTTTCATTGTAAGGGGAACCAGAGGCTGGGATGGATCAAAATTCAACATTTCATTTATGGATTGAGGAGTGATATAGAATAGCACAGACCCACCTGGAGTGAGAATTGCTCTCTGAGTGGGGTCATAGTTCGCATGACACAGATGAATGAAATCGGGCAACACATTGACTGATGGGAGGAAGTAGATTGGCATACTAGATTGCCAAATTCCTAGGATATCAGTGTTATTTCTGTGATTGTTTCTGAATTGGCACACGATTTTGAGGTGAGAATTAAGGCCCATCATATCCTTGATCTGGAAGTCCCTATCTGCCAAAGGTAACCATTCTAAATCCATGTGTGGAGCATTCAACGGAGCAATGTTCAGAGCTACTGGAGTCTCCATGTTTTATACTGCTTGTATTGATTGCAATATAGGTGTAAACAACAACAGGAAGTAGAATTTAGGCTCTGAGGCTATTGTCAGAAGTATGAAAACTGATTTTTTTATTTCAAACCAACCTCACTGTATAGAGTTTATGGAAACAACAAATTTGCAGCATTTAGAATGGGTTTTTTACATAAATTTGTCGAATTGCAGGCTCTGTGGATAGAATGTTGAGAAAATGGAGTTGAATTTTGCCCGAAGGGGCGAAAGTTTGCAAAGGGAGATGGAAGCCGAGGGTTTCCCTTTAGAAAATAGGTTAACACAGAGAAAGCAGGGCGCTTGACCACTTTAAATCAATGCTTGGGCAACTTTTTGGAGTTTCTGTGGGCGAATATGAACGCAAAGAGTGTTGTAATGGCTCGTTTATAGAGGGAATGAGCTCAAACTTGCAGGTTTATTGAGAATCAACAGTTCATATGGTGTATGCAGGATAATGAGTGACAGGTAGGAGCGCCTTAGGATGCAAATTACAGGTTGCTTCAGCAATTTTAAACAAAGAACTATGAAAAACAGGGCTTTCAGGCAGAAATATGGATAAATACCTGTTTCTAAGGCGCCGAGGACAATTAGCAGGTAGAGGTCGAGCTATGGAGTCGGGCTGCGGAGCCGAATTGTAGGTTGATGGACTATAGAAGCTTCGGCGGCAATTTGGTCGTAAGGTGCATGCACGATGTTTGCGGGCTCACAACATAGAAAATGGGCGAGAATAGTCGTTTTCACGACTTTTACTCAAATTTTGGACCTTTTGGCGCTTTTCTGGGATGACGTCATCATGGCATCCTTTTTGTCGTGTAGTGGGTACGACGGATGATGTGGCAGCTGACGTATGTGATGATGTGGCATATGACACGGTGGCGGGGTGGCGACATCAACGGATGACATGGTGCAGGTACAGTGCAATGGCGAGCGACGTGGATGCAACGTCATGCGGTGACGTAGTCAAAAGGGGAGGGCGGTAAGCAGTTTCCATCGGACCGCCTTTGGTACGGGAGCGGTAATTGTCAGAGGCAACTCGATGCAATAGGAGGCCGACAGGTGTCTCGGTGTACAACGGTGAAACCGTCGACCATCGGGTACTAACGTACCATTACTGAGGGGCACCCGATATGGATGAGGACCGTCGGATCTGTGGGGGGTGATCTGACGGTGGACGAGAGTGTGATATGATCGAGGCTTATCAGAGGAGTGCACATGATAAACCTCAATTTTTGTATAGTTTCGGGCGGGTTTAGACCTTAGGTTATAGGTTTTATATTCCGCCGTGTTGTGGTTATTCATTAATCAGATATCAATGAAACCCAAATGAAATGTATGCACAGAGGGTAACAAGGTATGGTTTGGGAGGGATGGTTTGATATGGTTATTTATTTAATCAGGTGCTAAATAAATCCCAAGTGTTAATGAATGCGGAAGGGTTAATATAGAGTCCTAAATGGACTCAATATTTCCCAAACTTATATTATTTGGCTATAGTTGCCAATGGGTGGGGATATTTAGATTTTTTGGGTTTTTAATATAGTTTTTTGTAGAATAGGGGTGGGAAAATGATTTAGGGAGCTATACAATAGGGTTAGGTGTTAATATGACTTTAATGAAAATGAAAATGAATGGATAAATGCTAAGGAAATGAAAGAGTATGGAATGACCATTTTTACACAAGAAATGTGGTTTCCTCTAATTGAGTGAACTCAGAGTTTCACTTAGCATTCTTTATAAGACGGATTGAAATGGACTATTGGGCAGATCCAAGGTCCTTGAGGGGATGTTAGTGAAGGATTTCTGGGGGAATGAAAGGGGAAATTATTCATGCTTCCACTGTTGTATCACCAAACATCTACCATGGTGCCAATGCCATAAATGAGATGAGTCCTTCTTGACAAGACAAAAGGTGATTACAAACTTGCTTCTGCAACCTCAAACTACCTACTCAGCCTAATACACCTAACATTTTTTCTTCCTTTGAGTTGGGTGCACTTAGATTAGCAAACCCTGATTGTCCTCTTTTCTTTTGACTGTCCTCCTATGTAAATTTTCCCTTATCTCTTCCAAGGGCCCAGATTAAGCAGTTGGGCTCCTTAAATTCTCTACCTAG